>CANYBF010114974.1:0-28669 GCA_948192965.1 Dalechampia spathulata
ATATAATTTATAATAATAAAAAATAATTTTTTATATAATAATAAAACATAATTAGTTATTTTAATAATTATTAATTATTTTAATAATATTGAATGATTGCTTATTAATTCTTAAATTTTAGTTGTTTAAATATTAATTTAAAGTTAAAATATTTGATAATATTAATATTTTTTAATATTCAATTATATATTTAATAAATTTTTTATAATAAATAAATCTATTTCTTTTTTAATCATTACATTATAATTATATTATTTTTAATAATATTACTAAATCAAGTTAATAATTATTAAATCATATAATAAAATATTTATATTTATTTCATAGTCATTACTAAATTATTGATACATTTATATTTATCCAATAATTCTTACTAAATTATTAACATATAATTATTAAATTATTATTTAATTTATATATAATATATTATTAATAATATAATATTCTAAGCAATTATAATAATATTATAATAAAAATTATTATTAAAATTATAATATCATTAACAAATGAGGTGGGGGTGGCTGGGGTGCAGGGTCTGGGAACGGGTTGTGGGTATCATGGCCGCTGGTTCACGTCTCTCATATATCCTTGACACGTCACTCTACATTATGCCAGCTATTTGATAAATATGTCATGTCATCCGGTCATCATTGACCGGCGGCTAGACAAAAAAATCATCCTAACACCAGAATAATTTTTTCTTTTACCTTAAATCAATAATTTTCCAAATTATTTTCGTAAAATGCCCCTCTTAAATCTTATGGAAGAAGTCATCGAGGCATCAGGAGGTTTCAGTCTTGCTGATTCCTTTCCTTCCTTCGAATTTCTTCAAGTCATCACTGGCATGAAATCTAGACTGGAAAGGTTGCACCGGATAACGGATCAGATACTTGAAGACATCATATTTGAACACAAAGCCACTAGGGCGGTCTCTAGTAATGGCGATGATGGTAGTGAAAAAGAAGCCGAAAATTTTTTAGACGTTCTTTTGGATCTTCAGGAGCATGGAAACCTCAAGGTCCCTTTAACCAACGAGAGTGCCAAATCAGCCATTCTGGTAAGCCTACTTATTCTTGTATTTTTCTTATTGACAAACTAGGATTGTTTCAAGTGATAAGGATAAGAAATATTTTCTGCTTCAGGAAATGCTTGCCGGCGGGAGCGACACATCGGCGAAAACGATAGAATGGACAATGTCAGAGTTGATGAGGCGTCCAGAGGCCATGAGAAAGACACAAGAAGAGGTGAGAAAAGTGTTTGGTGAAGTGGGAAGAATGGATGATTCGCGCCTTCAAGAATTAAAATACTTAGGCAGTAATCAAAGAAACTTTGAGACTGCATCCGGCGCTGGCATTAATTCCAAGAGAATGCAGGGAAAAGACTAAGATAAATGGCTACGATGTTCATCCAAAAACTAAAGCAATGGTCAATGTGTGGGCAATCGGAAGGGATCCTAGTGTCTGGGATGAACCTGACAAGTTCTATCCGGAAAGATTCCTCGATAATCCTATTGATTTTAGGGGCAATAATTTTGAATTTCTTCCATTCGGAGCAGGAAAGAGGATATGCCCTGGTATGACTTTAGGATTAGCCACTCTTGATCTTTTTCTCTCGCACCTCCTGTACAACTTTGACTGGAAGCTTGTCAATGGAATGGAGATCGACATGACAGAAGCTTTTGGTGCTTCACTTAAAAGAAAAATAGACCTCACTTTGATTCCCATTCCGGTCAATCCTTCGCCAACCGGTTGAGTCTTGCTTAAGGCATCCGTCGAATAAATGTAATCGTTGTCATACTCGCATTCTTCTAGCTGGTTTCACGGTTCAATAACTGTTAAATTTTCGCAAACGGAGTGCATTCTTTTTTATTTCTTATAACCGTTAATGTCCATGCTTATCAGATGCAAAAGCTCATATTCTTGGTCTACAACTTATTGCATGTTTAATTAATATATATCTGCTTTCAAAATCGATCTATGACCAGTAAACGATACAAAAAAAAGGGTCCGAAAGAGAAAGGAAAGAAAACAAAATAATCCCCGACTGCTAAAAAAAATAAACGCAACAGCCGGTACTCAATCATGCAATGCAACTTGAAGGTCTGTGGCAGGTTCATTGTCAGTTTACAAGATGGTGCAGCTTCCTTGATCCCTGTATAGAGTCCAAACGAGTGCGTCAGAGTCACGTTACTAACGGAAGAATTGCACATGAAATTGAGCAAGTTCTGATCGGTACTTTTTAATATCTTCGTAATTGCTCAAAGCTTGCTCAAATTTAAGCCAGAGTGGACCAGTCTCTTGAAGATTCACATTTTTTGGTCCAGCAAGATAAGCCTGAACAATAAACTGTGGACTTCTTTCTCTGCTTTGAAACCAAAACGAATTAGACAAAATTGCTTTCTTACAGACTTGGCTCCATCAGTTGACAAATTCAAAAGCAAAGCGGGTTACCTCCCTTCATATTGTGATAAATAAGCTAGATAGGCCGCACCAAAGTACATGGACACGAATGGTTTTGTTAGATCATCCACGGTGTCCACTCTGTAAGCTCTGTAACCCAACTCCCTAAAAGCACAAGACAACATCCAAGTGCATTTAAGCATTAAGGAGCAACTCGACACCACATAAAAATGGAGGAGAAAAAACCCATAGAATACTTGGCGACATTTGCATACATGTAAAGCCAGAACGCTGTAGAATAATCGATTCCCATTAATCCAATTCGTGCTCCCACCCCATTCACAAAGCGCATGCTAACCATCTCAGCAAGAGCACAAAGTATTGTCTGTGCAAATCAATGAAGAAGTCAACCGCAAAATAGGGAGAAATGACATTTAGTATAGAAGGTGAGTACGAGAAGCAAGAGAACTAAAAGCATCCATAAAGTATCACAAGCAAAAGCTTTGATTTTGCTGCCAATTTGTAGAAACAAATTTGCCTATTTTAACAAATGGAATAGCTTGGAGAAGAAAGGTTCTTGCTAAGACTATATATACTTACTGGTTTAACTCCCCTTGTACCAAAGTATTTTGAAAGAATTATTTCTGCAACTGCCTGCACGAGGTCAATTTTGGAGGGTGAGAAAAGATCATGTAAATATCATTCTTTCTGGCTGTCAAGATCATGCAACTACTCTATCAGTTTTGGTGTAAAAGGAAAACTTAGAGAGATGCCCATGTTTTATTGTTTCATACCTTCACTTCTACCCGGGAGAGATATGTTCTTTGATCCTTATCATATGAAAAGCGCACCTTTCCATGCCTTTCTCCAGATTTTGTCCACTCCTTGGCAACATCAACTTTATTCCACATCTCCACCATGTCTTGCGGTGAAGTTTTGGAGTCCCAATAAACAATTTCACCACCTGCTCCATCAAAGAAAGAAGAGTAACATATCGTGGACATACAATTCAAAGAATATAACGAATCAGTTCAAGTGGTAACTTAACAGGCTGAGTTTTTCCGGGAATGTGATGTGTTTTGAGAAGCAGATGCAGCAGGTACAGCAGGCGCAGCAGAATTGATAACTAAAGGACCTTCGTTAACAAATGTTCTGTAGGACAGTCCTCGCAAAAGTTATTACCCAATTTTGTTGGCTGGTTATAGACGAACGATATCAACAAAAAAAGATCACCTGAATGGGAGACTTTCTTTAACTGAAAGGTACCGTTTCCAATACGGCAAAGTCGACTTATGCATTGCCTTTTTTGTGCCACCTTTATATGCCCTAACTACAAATTCTTCACTTCTCTCTCTGAAGAATATACGAAGCTCATGTATCAATTACTTGAGAAGAAAATGCAATTTGTACAAGGGGAACATTTTAAGAAGCTGATATTTATAATCGATAACCTACTTTTGCTCAAAGTTTGACAACCATTTAAGGTATGCAGCACCAAAATAAACACTGACAAAAGGCCTGAATAGCATTTCTGGGTCCCCTTGTACTCCATAAGTCCGGTAGCCCAAATCTCTGCGAGCAACTTGAAGTTTGAATTTGATAAAAAAAAAAAAGAAGCTACCGGATGATATTAACAGTAAGAACCTCAAG
Source organism: Dalechampia spathulata (assembly GCA_948192965.1). NCBI lineage: Eukaryota > Viridiplantae > Streptophyta > Magnoliopsida > Malpighiales > Euphorbiaceae > Dalechampia > Dalechampia spathulata. Next base: position 4,050 of record CANYBF010114974.1, read on the forward strand.
GAGCCATATTTGGAATCATGTATCTAATACCTGACTAGCCACTCTGCTGTTTGCTGCGTGGTTTGCATGATTCCCATGGTAGTCTGCTTAGTTTTTTTGTCATAATTTGTAGTAAGCAGCTGCCTGTTACTTGCTAGTTCAGCAATAGCACAAAGCATATCCTGAGCAAGCAGGAAAACAAAAACAAAAGGAATCATTTATCGAACTCGTTAGTTATCAAATCTTCAAATATTCGAGGTCTCCTCTGAACATACCGGAAGAATCTGTGAATCAAAATGCCTGCGTACAATAATATCAGCCACAGCCTATAAAAAGAAGGGATGAGAAAAGAATTCAAATAAAGGGAAAACATCAAGGCCTGTACTTAAAGCAGATCGCTGTTTATTTAATACCTTCATCTCGGTTTGAGTCAAATAAGGCTGTCCATCAGGATCGCGGGAAAGATGAACTTTCTGTCCTTTAGTCTCTCCAGCATCTAACCATTCAGTGTTGACTTCAGGTGCCCTCCACATTGCTTCCAAATCCCCAGAATCAACACACTCGTCCCAATATCTGAAACTTACGGCCATCCTGATCCTGCCCGGCAACTGTCAAAATCGTTGCCACCCACCAACGTAATAGACGGGATAAATGACAATGGCCTAGGCACATTTCCATTCAAATACTTATAAGGAAGAAAGAAAACATGATCGAGGAGACCACGTTGTTTAATGATTCATTCTCGAGAACAACATGCATAAGAAGAAGATTGATGACAAAACTGGTAAGATGCATGTCTTGGATTTCAAGAAACAATTAATAATACGCAATTTAATACTCACAAATAACACGGCCCAGATAATAAAAGAAAACAACAATAATGAAAAAGGTAATTCCATGAGGAATGCATTATGTGGAAATGAAATGGTTGGGAAAGAAGGACGATAGGAAACAGAGGGAAAGAAGAATATCATTACCAGGGTAACGTGAGATTTGATTTGGCCTTCTCCTCCTGTCGTAAGAGGCAAGAAAATGAAAGAGAAATGGAATAAATGAAATTTGTTCCTCCCTCTTCAATATAATAATAGGAGTTGCTTTAAATATTGGACGACAGGCATGGCTGATTACCATAATTATGTATTTTCTCAGCGTGTGTAAATGCTAATTCTGGTGGGTGGCAAGCCAATTGTGTTGGTTGCGCATAGAGAGGGACAGAGAATGAATGGTGAGGCAGACAAAAAGCATTCCCTGGTTGACACGTGGTGGTCGTTGGCAGTCTCCAGATGATCCAATCTTTAGCCCTTGTATGGGCTGGTCAACCTACATGGACCGGGCTTTATTGCATTCGAAAGTGACCATTCAACGAGAGAAAAGGATGTGTTTAGATTTTAATGTTTTGAAGGGCAGCCGAAAAGACCGGGAGAATCTTAGAGTATATACCTTTCTGAGATTTGACGAAAATGATAAAAATGGTCCCATAGGGACAGATATGGGCCAACTCTCAACAACCCTCCTCCTGCGCCTCTGCTGCCACATAGACCTAGTGCACGCCGCCGCCTCCTTTCTCTGGATCTGATCTTTTTTGACCATCTTCCACTTCCCCATCAGGGCTTTTGCTTTAGAATGATCCGTCGCCCCCACTTCGGACCTCCACATCAGCCCACGTTTCATTTCATCGTCATTAATTTATTTTTTTCAATAAATTTTCCCCCACTAATTTGCTAAATTCATTGCTAAGCTCACCTAACGTATAGACCAATCTGATTAGTGTCAGAATTTGATGTTCGGATTTGGGACATGTAGATAAAATTAACTGATATTGCAAATCGGCTGAACCCATTTCCTGACCAGGCATAATAAGGAAATGCAACCAAACCGCACACGTGGCAGGAGCCGACCAGGTGGAGCATCTTTTTTTTTTCAATGAAAAGGGAAAAAGAGCAGCGTATGACGTGGCTATCGAGGACGTGGCGAGGGTTTCTTCTCAGCTCCATTACACGACAATCTCACCTACGTGATTCGCAGAGCCATCCGTTGATAGTGATTGGGAATACTAGTCTACACACCGTTCCAGAGACCCACGTTGATCTTTTAAGCTAGGAGTTTGATCAACGGCTTAAAGAGGACATCTCTGGAGAGATAGTAAGAGGCTGGTCACAGACAATTGAAGCTCTCACACGACTCTCCCTCGTGAGAAACTCCGCTTATTTAATATTTGAAGGAAAAGGGAAGAAAAGAGTTTCTTTGGTTTGGTTTGCTCTGCTTAGGCTTCCCCTTTAAAAACACATTATTCGATTCCATTTCATTTCATTTTGGCCGCAACAGAAGCCTCTCTTTCTCTCTCTGTTATTATAAGGCTTAGGGTTTGGCCTTCTAATTCGCGGGAAGACTCGGTTATACTATAATGGCTTTCTCCACTCTCCTCAGATCTGCGACCACCTCTCCTCTGATTGACGCCTTTCGCTCCGATCTCTCTCCCTCACTCTCCGGTCCTTCTCAGGTCAACCCCTCTCACCTTTTCTCTAGTACTTCTCATCTGCTTCTTTCTCCTTTTTGATTAATAAATAATTTATTCAAATTTGTAAAGTGAAGGTGTTTTACCGAGTTTATTAAAGACAACACCGGAGGATAACCTTTTATTTCGTCGATTCGTATACGGCCTTTGTTTTTGCATTTGATCTGAAAAACATTAACTGCATGTCTATTTTCTATCTAGTCTTATGCTTGGCTGGTCAGAAAACGTGGGGAAGTGAAACAGTAAAAAATGAAAGGATATAATCTTCCATATATGAGAAGGAATACTGTCTGTCCTTGTCTAACTTCTCGTTCTTTCTCATCCTCTATGCAAATATTCAGGTTTCAAGCTTGAAATCTAATAACTTTTTTGGTACTTCACTTCCAATTGCCCCTTCTTCCTTACAGTTGAGTTACCTATTCTTCAACATTTGTGCGATATCATTCCTTTCCTTAGAAAAGTTACTGAAACATTTTGAACATTCAGGACATGCAGCGCTAGGAGCTTGCAACCAATCAAGGCTATAGCTACTGAAATGCCCCCTACCATCCTTAGTAAGAGTCTGCATATCAATATTAAATTATTTTCTGAGCTTGATCGGTTATCTTGGGATGGTTTGGTGACATATTGTTTTTTCGTTTCACTTTTAGAATCACGGAGCGGTGGGAGGACAAAAATTGGGATCAATGGTACGTTTTCTCATTTATGCGATTAAACTACTGCCCTGTTATTCTTAATCATGGTGTACGTAATTTGCGTTCTGCTGTATTTTGGTCTTAATTGAAGTTTTCTTTCAGTGAATTGTGCCTTTTCATATGTAACTCATTTTTGCTATTTATGAATCGAAGTGTCTTGAATAGCATGTTGCACTAATATTTGATAATGAAAGGTGTATGTTTAATGATAACAACACATGGTGCAGGCTTTGGTCGCATCGGAAGGTTGGTTTTAAGAATTGCAACTTCTAGGGATGATGTTGAGGTGGTGGCAGTCAATGATCCTTTCATTGATACCAAGTACATGGTAAGAAAGTGATTCTACATAATTTATTTGATGCTTTGTTATGAATTTTTTTTTTGTTATTTGTTATGTACTAACATCATGCTGTTCACCTATTGTTAACTATTTTGACATTGTTGATAGGTGATGTTGCATTTTAGTTCTTTTAATTTTCTCAAATTAACTTTCTCTTTGCCTCTTACAGGCTTACATGTTAAAATATGATTCTACTCATGGACTCTTCAAGGGGCACATCCAGGTTGTGGATGAATCCACTTTGGAAATCAATGGGAAACAAATTAAAATTTCAAGTAAAAGGTATTTTTGTGCCAGTTCTGCTGTCATGTATTTTGGGACATTGAGTAGGTGTGGCTCACTACAGCCATTTTTCCGAGCATCTCAAATTAAATGGCAATATGGATATCGTTGTCATTTGTTCTGTTAATGACTCTTGGTATATGGACATTTTAAGCTGACAAGTATATATATTTCCCAGAGACCCATCAGATATTCCTTGGGGTGATTATGGAGCTGAATATGTTGTTGAATCTTCCGGGGTTTTCACTACAATTGATAAGGCTTCAGCTCACAAGAAGGCAAATAGAAAACATCTTTTATCACATTGCCTTTCGCTTACATCTAGAATCACACCTTAACAGGAACTTTTTATTTTCTTTTAATGCTTTGATATGCAGGGTGGAGCCAAGAAAGTAGTGATATCAGCTCCCTCCACTGACGCACCCATGTTTGTTGTTGGGGTGAATGAGAAAACATACAAGCCAAATATGGATATTGTTTCCAATGCTAGTTGTACTACCAATTGTCTAGCTCCTCTTGCTAAGGTTTGATCGCATCCTATTGTTTGAGAATTTCTTTTCAGATTGAGTTGGTTTTGATTTGCTAACTGTTATTTCTCTAGGACTCCTAGCTTCTTTTGTTACATATGATTAATATGTTATAATCAATTGATTCCTCATTTTCGTGTCACTGCTTATTTTTCTTTTTGTTTCCTATATTTAATAAATATATTCTCATATTTAAGTTGATGAGTGAGCATCTCTAAAGCAGTGACACATTGTACTTTGTGTGGTTTCGTTTTCAGGTGGTTCATGAGGAATTTGGTATTGTTGAAGGTTTAATGACAACTGTTCATGCAACCACAGGTCTCTCTATTATCCTGATGCACTAGTGCCTAATATGTGCTATGTATTTTTGCTTTTGGAACACCTTGTGATGCATAATTGTGTAAAGTGGTTTATAATCTTTCCTTGTTTAGCAACCCAAAAAACTGTGGATGGTCCATCAATGAAGGATTGGCGTGGGGGCCGTGGAGCTGGACAAAACATCATTCCTAGTTCTACCGGTGCTGCGAAGGTATTTGATTGAACTTTGGGACAAGAGAGAAGATTGTGAGAGATAGATTGCTTGTTTTGTGAAAGATTTCAGATTTATTTCCATCCTTGCTTTTGCAGGCTGTTGGAAAAGTTCTTCCAGAACTGAATGGAAAGCTTACTGGAATGGCCTTCCGTGTTCCAACACCAAATGTTTCTGTTGTAGACTTGACTTGTCGACTTGAGAAGAGTGCATCTTATGAAGATGTCAAAGCAGCTGTTAGGTATTTTTTTTATTTTCATTCTCATTCTTTTTTGTAATTTATTTAAAGCGCATGTCTCAGCATGACTAACCTGCGTGCTATTCTTTTGAAATAAAGGCATGCATCAGAAGGCCTCCTGAAAGGCATTCTTGGTTATACTGATGAGGATGTTGTCTCTAACGATTTCATTGGTGACTCAAGGTATCTTTCTTAACCTGTGTTTGATGTGCTTCTTCAATATCTAACTATAATATTTGCGCTCTCTTGCATTTGTGAAAGTCTGTCTTACAAATAACCTGCGTTGGTTGCCCTTTTTCTAGCTGAGCTTTCTTCCATTTTCTTTCGGACTGAAGTTAGACCTTTTTTTTTCCTTGACAATTTGTTGTTTTGATCATTCTAATAAACTTTTTAACACTTCAGATCGAGTATATTTGATGCAAAGGCTGGAATAGGTTTAAGCAAGTCCTTCATGAAGCTGGTGACTTGGTATGACAATGAGTGGGGATACAGGTATAATATCTCGATTGTCTGTTGTCTGTTGTTATTATGTAGGAGAATTGGCAAATTATGATTTATCTTCATTATTATTATCCTTGGCAGCAACCGAGTACTGGACCTTATAGAGCACATGGCTATGGTAGCAGCTCACAACTAAAGGGGATTGCTGCTCCAAAGCAATTTTTATGACGCACCGGATCTCATGAAAAGTGTAGTTACAGATTTCAGTGATGAGTTTTTGCCTGAAGGGCATTTTAGATGATGCGCATTTGGACGTTCCCATCTGTGCAACACAATAGAATAATGCGACGCTCCACATGTATGAAGTTTGTCTAATCAACAATATATTCCTGTTTGAGAGGAGTTGATATTCTCGACAGGAATGCTTTGCGAGCGATAATTTTTGGCATTGGGGCATTTTTCACATGGTTTAGTGGTTGATCTCTTATCCCTTTTAGTAACTTCTTAAATACGAAAAAAAAAAATGTATTTAAAACTAGAATCTGTTATTGTTTGTTGCTATTGGGTAGATCTAAAGACGAGAGGTTGATGGGCGTGATTTAGGTACGTCGATTAGGAGGGTCGATTCGATTCTCTATACGTCATCCAGCAGCATGACATATAAAAATGTAATGTCTACCACGCAAAATAGTCTATCACAAAGAGTTTTTTCTTTTCTATATATAACATAATCACAATCTGCTACCACATGTAAGATTCCTCGATCCCTGCAATATCAAAGCCAAGCCATTCTCAGAGAACCTACAAGAAACGCAAAACTGTACACCATATTTTATGTGAAACAGATACCGAAACGCTAACAGACCCCTCGTCAGGGATCACCCACCGCCATCGCCATTTTAGCCGCTATCACCAATATCAACTGTGGAAATAATAAGAACAAGAGACACGAGTATGGCGAAAGTAGTAGTTACACTGGTATCACATCATGCTTTGAGGTGTCCTCACATCTCAAAACAATACCATCAAGGCTTGCCGTGAAGATGCATTTGACCCATTGGCACCCCGTTGTAATTGGATCAGGAGGCGGCACAATCATAAGCACATTATCATTCCTTTGAACAACCCCCATTACGCTTACGGTGCTTCCTTCTTTGATATAACTGTATTGGAAAAAAAACAAACATTTGCTGACTCATCATCACTCGCTAGATATCATGCAACAAGAAATCTATAATGATGATATGGTTTTTCACTCTTTGTAATTTTATACTGGTTTTTTCCCTTCTTTAGTTGAGCAGTCCTTTTCAGTCCCATTTTTTTTATGTTACCTACCGGGTAGTGCACCTCACTGCTCATTCTACGTTTTCAAATACTTGAGGAGTCAATTATCATCCACTAATTATTAGAAAAATGAATAGCCTAAATTAACATCTGGATAGCGAACAGTGAAATTTTATGCAAAAGTCAATTTTATCAACAAAAGAAAGCTCTTACCCTTCCCTCATTCGCATTACCCGATCATCCCTTGAAAGGTTCCTCTCTGCCAGCCACCTAATGAACTCTGGAGACAACTCTTCATTACCTGGCTTTAAATCAATGACAAGGGAATCATCAACATAAGGAGTCACCTTTGCTCCATACCCAGTTTTAACCAACGCTCTTAGCCCAGATTGGAAATCAGATATGTAAAAGTCAACTGCTCGTCTCTGGCAATTTACATAAATAATCAGTGAATTGTCAAATCGTACTGAAAAAGTAATTTTAAATGTGCATATATCCAACTTGACATTTATAAAAAGCAATAACAGAGAAGTCAAACAATAGACATCATGGACAAGAATACGGAGTGTCCAGGTTTGGAAAAACCACATCCAATACAAATACAGCTTTCCAGCAAGAATCTCTTCAACTGGTGGCAATTTGCATAAGATCATAGACTCTTCCACATGATGCATCAATCGTATATACATTCATCAACTGGTGTTCCAAATACTCACCTCTAATGATCTGAGTCCCCAAGTGAATCGGCGATGTGTTGAGTTGGCTGCTTTTGAATCCCATCCTCGATACTCGTACAAACTTGTGGATGTGTATACACAACGAGGAACTTTCTGGAAGGATGACTCGAGAGGCACATTACCGCAGGTGACCACCTTTTAAAAAAAAAAGCATTCAACACAAGTCAAGTAGGCACAAGTTGTAACTCAAAACCAAAAGCACGCATAATCAGCAACCTTTCAAATGGTAGGAAAAATGTATGTTATAGAACGCAGATCTCCTATGTAAAATTTTTACTGTCTAGGTCTATCTATCTATGAGATAAGTCTGCAGATATAGAATATGTCCACAGCGTTCAAGAAACTTCATTAAGAAATCAGATAGCACATTAATGCATCAATGCAACTGTATGCTATGGTCATTGAAGTATTGCGTCTTGCAACTTTGGATTCCAACAACAACGATGTGAGTGCTTCTCAATCTCAAATGTCAAAGTTCACCACCATTCACTGCTTATGCTTATCTCTTCTACCTAGATCTTCCCCTTAGGGAGAGGGGTATATTTCCATCTTCAGCATATAAGAAATTTTTTTTTTCATACTTCATTTGCTAATTAGTTCTAAATGCATCTTATCTTATAAAGGAGAAAAAAACATGTTATAAAATTTCAGTAACGTTGAATTTATACTAGTTTTATCTTTAATCAGGTCAGATAACTAACTGATTTGCAAAAATTGAAGTTATGAAGCTTGTAAAAAGTACAAGTAAAAGCAGCAGCAGAAATACGTTCTTTATCAAAGTTACTTGGGGTCAGCTATATCTTTTCTCCATTTCCATTTTTCATGTTTTTGGACTACATTTTCCTCTAAATCCAATATAGTTAAGTTTGATTGTACCACCCTTCTTTAGGTAAATCTCAATCCACCCTTTCTCTTCTTTCTCTTGCTTGTAGATATCATTTTTACTTTACTAAAAGGGACATCTAAAGATCTATAACTTGTATATGTAATGAATCATTTTAATTTATGCTCTTTAAAATTATCCTCTATAGATCTTACTTCTACGTTTTCTGTAATCCAACTATTCTAGTTGTATCTATTCCAGTATGCTCACACATCCATCATAGCATTTTCATGTCATTTCATAAATTTCGTGAAATTCATTTGCAAAGCTTTAGAAAATATATTTGCTTTAAATGACTTTTGAGATTATTATATACAATAGATAAGAATTCATTTACAAATAAGTACTTATTTGCAAATGAAACAAAATTCTCAATAGAATTTAACCAAACAAATCATCATACTGAATAATAAAGGAAAAAAGATGCATTACCCCAGATATCTTCACAAATTGTCCGTTTTTAGCACTTCGTAGCTCAGCATCTGGATAACGAGCAATAAAACTCATGACAGCCCTTCTCCCGAAGAAGGTATTCCATATGACCAATCCTGCAACAGCACCAAAAAGAACCACAACAACGATGAGGAGAATGGCATTATGCACTGCTCCAAGAATAAAACCTCCAGCAATGAAGCCCATGACAAAAAGTAGAATAAGCGACCACAGAATTGGCTTTGGAAAATTCTTTTTGAAAGAAAATTCATCCTCTTGATTTAGGACAGTTACAGCTTGATTGTGAACGACAGCAGAGCCAGGAACTTTCGTTGACCCCATTGATTCTAAAGGACCAGACACCTTTCTAGGAGCCCCTGAGGAATTAAGGGGACCTGAAGAAATAGGTCCAGATGTAATGAGACCGGTTGTGGGAAGAACAGGAGGAAGGGGGCCGGAGTTTTGGCGACCAGAGGGTGTTACTCCACCAGACTGAGGTCCAGATGATTTCTTCACAGGGTCTCCATGTTTATTTAAGGGTCCAGAATTTGATTTCTTTAATGAAGCTGAACCAGGCATGCTTCCAGAAGAAGCAGCGCCTGATGTGGTGTAGACAGCCCTAGCAGCAGCATTAGGTGTGACTGGCCCGGAATGTGAAGCAGGACCTCCAAATGATCCTGTTCTTGAAGAAGCACCAGTTACAGGCCCAGATTTCCTAGACTTTGAACCATCCACAGGAATATCAAACATTTTACCCAGCTCTCCTGATTTCTTGATGTCGCCACCTGTGTATGGCATGGCAACTGAGCTCATTGTTGGAGCCCTTTCCTTAGGCTGCTCAGGCCTGCCTGAGACGTAAAGGCCATTGCTGAGCTGATGAGATGGGAACCGAGAACCCATCAAACTACTCTGTATATTGTGCAAGTATACTATGTATGGTGCCGCAGCAGTCAAAATCCTCCTAACAGCAAAGACAAAAAGCCAACAATTAGACAAATTGGTCACCGCACAACATAAGACAGGAAATCAAGAGAATAGAAAGTTAAAGAAGGTAACATTGCAGCAACTCAGTCAAGAGCACGGAAATCAAGGGACTTGGTGTCATCTCACATTACAAGACCGAGCTACACAAGGTGCAAGTAGTTAAGTGAGATCGGAGAAACACAGAGGCCGCTGTAATCATGATAACTGAGGTCTGAGTGAAATCTGAGAAACATACAGGCTTTTATGACACAAAAGCGTACAACTGCATAAAAAGTGGGTATGCTGTAATCCACACTTGTGTTTACATAGAAGCCAACCATATAATAACTGAACATCCACGTGAGACAAATCGATGAAGCAGCAATTCCAAGGAGTAGAACTGAGATCTAGGAATTGGATATAAGGAAATGAAAAGGAAACAATTGCCCAATACAGTCTCTCGCATTAATTTCCTCCCGCATTATCACAACAGCCAGATAAACCAAAACAAAAACACGTCAACTTCCAAAGGAAAACCTTAAGCTCAGAAGAAGAAGCCAGCACCATTTCTGACGAAATTAAAGCGAAATACAGCAGGATCTAACGGAACAACCAGGAATTTAATTGACACCGAAAACTTACTATACAGCTCCAAATCTAGGACTCCATGTTAAAAACAAAACAAGAAACTCAATGGAAAACAAAAAAGCATAAAAATCTAAGGCAAGCACGCAAACAAAGCATAAGCATATAACAAAGAGGCGAGGTCGAGAAAGGAAAGAAGAGGGGCAAAATGGGAATGAAAATGAAAAGAAAAAAGTTCATACCTGAAGAGGAAGAAGAAGCAGTAGTAGTAGTAGTAGTAGTAGAAGGAGAAGAATAAGAAGAAGAAGATAGGGATGGAGGAGACAGGAAGAAGAACAACATGAATAAGATGCGGTAAAATGGAGGAGACAATGGAGAAATACTCTGAGTTGAATCGCAACAACTGCTCACTCGCTTTTTCTCCTTCCCCAAACTCTCCTCCTCTTTCCACCTTTTTTCTTTTCTTTTCTTTTTTTTTTACCACATTAAGTATCCCGTTATTGTACTTTTAGCCCTTCAACTTCATTGGATTTTTTCTTTTATACCCCTCCCCCCCCCCTCCCCTCCATTCAATCTCTCTCTTTCCTTTATATCCTCCCTTATACGCCCCTGCATTTACATATATTCCCAACTTATCCTTCAATTTTTATTAATTAAGTTGTCTTCCATCAAAATATTACTAATTAAGTCATCCTATGTCCTTTTACCATACTATGACCCTCCTATCATATTAATTATATACATATCATAATCATATTTTCTTTATTTCCTAAATACTAATTTATTTATATTTTATTTAATATATGATCAACTGGATTTGATTATTTTTCATAATATATGATAACTTTTAATCATATATTTTTCTTTAAAATACAAAAAAATAAGATTTATTTATCAAAATATTTTCTAGATTAAAAATTAAAAATGACAAGAAATTTGTAAATGAATAAATTATCAAATTATTTAAAATTGATCATAAATTAGAAGTTGGGGATAAATGTTAATGGAGAGGGCAATGTGGGTAAAAATGGAAATCAGCAAGGAGATTTGTCTAAATGTACAAAATAAAAAAAGTTGGGAAGTTTGAATCCACAAAAGATGGAAGTTGAGGGGGGGCCTTAAGGACCAAAAAGAAACATTAAAAAGTTGAAGGGCTAAAAAACAGAACATGCAAACAGAGCTTCAGTGGACTCCCATATCTTGCTGTTCAGGTCAAAGTAAATATGTGTTTTCCTCCTCCCTCCCTTTATTTCCAAAAAAAAAAAATTAAAAAAAAATAGTATAGAGGAAGAGGAGAAATAGTATTTGTGAATGATGAAAAGGGTTTTCTTGGAAATGAAGATTTCGGCAACCTTCCTTTCTTCCTTTCAGCATCAAATTTTCTCTATGATCATACTCTCATCTCTTTCCTTCATTTTCCACACATACATTTTTTATTTTTAAAATTAATCAAAAATATCATAAAATTTGTGATTTGATTGAATTCAAAATGTTAGTTTTGTTTTTATTTTTTAATTATTTAATAATATTATGATTTTGATAATTTTTAAAGATTTAGCCAACAACCTTCTACTATATTAAGTTTCAAATCATTAAGCTTTATTATTTAATTGTTCATATATTAATTTAAAATAGTATATATAAATTATTTATTTTGAAAATATTAAAAATAAATATAAAATACCTGCTTTTATACAAGTGAAAGTTATGAAACATTATTTCTAGCTGTAGGGTGATTTCAACTGTGAAATATACAAAACAGTCTTAAAATATTTTTACCAAACAAACTTCATATTTTCTCTGAGCAGTTTTATTCTTAATATTTTAACTTTAAAATGTCATATAAATAACAATAACCATTAACATCAAATATATAATAATTAATAAATTTCAAAATAATTATATAAATTTTGTTTTAATTTATTAAATTGAAATAATTACTGTAGTATCTATGAATATAAATAATTAATACAATTCAAACACTTGTTATTATTTTTATTTATACTGATTAATCATGCAATAATGCAAAAAAACATATAGTTTTTTTAGAAAAATTATGCATGGAGCTATAATAAATTTAAAATCCTAAGATAAAACATTTTCCATTCAAGCCACGCCCACAGGGAGCTAGTAATCACCTGAGCCTGTGCACTGCATCTTTCCATGGAGCCTCGCAGTTCAAGGTTCGATCTTGCCTTCTATAATGGCTGATCAAAATAAAAAACCTCTTTAGTTCTTTCGTCTCTCTTTTTTTAGTCCATAATATTGATAAATTATTATTAGTAGTTATTTTTTATATACATAATTACTAAGATCAAATTCATAAGTTTTATTTTTTATAAATATATTTTTCTGTTTGGGATAATATAAATTTCTTTTTGCAATATTTACTCCGTGTTGAAATCAATTCCTTCAATTTTATTACAATAATAATTTGTAGATTTTAAATAAATATGTTTTAATTTTTTCAATGCAATATTTAATTATGTCCAAAATATAATAAATCGAAATAAAAGTATGCATTACGGCGTTAAATTGACAAGCCGAAAACATTGACCGTACGACGTGGAGATGGCCGAGTTGGTCTAAGGCGCCAGATTAAGGTTCTGGTCCGAAAGGGCGTGGGTTCAAATCCCACTCTCCACATCGCAATTTTTCAGTGTTGAGAATTTTGTAACTGAAATCTTTATATATCAATAAAATGAATATTTTCTTTAAAAAATAAAAACCAAAGTATAATAATAATTAATAAAAACCAAAAGTTAAAAAGATTAGGGAGTGAAGTTAGAAAATGGAATTGGCGATTCTGTGAATCAAGGAGAAGCAGGCAGCAACTAACCAAGACCGTTAGGTTAATACCAAGAATTCAAACATGGCAAAGAATCCCCGGGAGAAAGATCTGTATATGAAGAAGACAAAAGCCGCATACCATCATCAGAGACCCGACATGGAAGATGAAGAAGGAGGTCTTGTACTTGCATTTCACATGGATGCTCATGTCTCTCCTTCCTCTTCACCTCCAACCCCACCTTCACCCCTCCCTGTAAGTCTTGCTCCTGGCAACCTTAAGTATTACTTCTCCCCCTCTCCCTCTTCTTCCCCGCCCTTTTCCCCGCCTTCTTCCGCCCACGCTTCTGCAGAGTCTCTCCCCCTTTTGTCTCATAAGTTGGCTACTCATGTCCCCTCTGCGTTTTCCTTGGACCGTCCCCCCCTTCAGCACCTGGACTCTGCCCCTTCTTCTTGCCTTCAAGACTTGTAAGCTGTTTTCATCCTTTCTTTACGTTTCATTCCTTACATGTACTGCATTGTGTTGTTCGGATTGAGATCTTGTTATGGAAAAGTATATTTCGAAATATTTCTGCAATTTTGACTGGTAGGTTTTCTTTCATCCGCTTCCTTTGAATGAGACGGACCAACCAGTCAAAGTTGCTCGTAAATCTCAGCTGATAACGATGAAAGCTGCGTGCAACTAGCTTTTAACTCTTACAAAGTTTCTTTCATACAATGCAGGTTAGAATGGTTCATACAGAAATGCTGCAATTGCTGTTTCAAAATCCACGGTCGAGCGGACTGAAGAAACCAAAGAAATAGCATTTCCTGAAATGGGTAGGTACCATTCGAATGCAAAACACAGGTGCAGTAGCCAAACTGTTGCATAAAAGATCTTGAAGTGCAGAAGGAGCATTCTTTGTTCACATATATAATACAGGTACATCCATCAGCCTCACACTAGCTTGGTGTTCTTCATGCTAAATACAGGGGAAGAGGTCCTGTCTCTTGTTACTTTCTGCCCACTTCCTTCTCAAAATTTTAATCTTTTTCATTTTTCAGTTATTGATCAAGAAAAGAAGAGCAAAACAGGAAACTTCTTGAGATCACAATTTTGATAATTATTAGAATGAGGCTGGGATATCAAATAGACAATTACAACACATGTATGCATGTCTGATAGATCTATTTGTTGTTTACTACTTGTTCAACTCAATTTAACTAATCTCCAAGATCAAAATTATTGATTTATGGTGATTATGTCTGGTTGAGCAATCTTTTAAAAAATGAATCTAAACCCACCATTAGATTTCGCTATTAGGAAATGCTCAGGATTAGTAACTAAGCATTTCCGATTTATCTACAAGTATGAAAATGCATTAATCCTGAGAATGGGTTTAAAATAATTCTGCGCATGGTTTATTAAACTCTTTGAAAGACAAAGTTGAAGCATCAGCAGGAAAGCGTAACTGGGAATAGGTGATTTATCGAGTTGTTGCTGAGCAAGGGGTTGCTGTTGATGTAGAGGCAATCGGGCCAATTTACCTATTTATTATAGAAATATGGAAAAATTACTATTTTACAGTGAAATTAAAAAAAATTCTGATCTTAGGGTAGTTTTTGGCCAGCCAAAGCGGCAAGCATATGACGTAGTATCCTATTCATCGAAATAACATGATGTGTCAAATAAACTGAGGGACGTGTAAGTGAGAGGCAGCCAGAACAATAACCTGCCAAATTACTTGCCACGTAGGATCCCCCACCTCAAGCCTACACCCACCCCCCACATGCCCCCTGTCCTTTTCCCAGACACACGGCCCCCACCCCCCACGTGGCATCCCCCCACCCCTCCTTCCTTATTCTATTAATTTTAATTATTATTTTATTAAATATATTATATTATAATAAATTATATAATCAGTTAATAATTATTAGAGAAATAATAAATTAAATTTATTAATAATTATTAAAAAAGTATTATTTGAATAAAAACTCAATGTAATAATATTAGAATAAAATAAGAATATAATATTGTAAGAAATAACAATGAATATTAATAATAAAAACTATAATTAAAATTATAATCATAATATTATGTATATTATTCTAATATTAAAATCTTATTCTATACTATAATAATATTAGTAATAATAATTATTTATTTCTTATTAGTATTACTTTATGTTAATATTAATTATAATTAATATTAATATTATTATATTGAGTAATTTTTTATTCAAATAATACTTTTTTAATAATTATTAATAAATTTAATTTATCATTCTTCTAATAATTATTAAATGATTATATAATTTATTATAATATAATATATTTAATAAAATAATAATTATAATTAATGGAATAAGGGAGGGAGGGAAAGGATTGGGGGGAGGGGGGGGGGGGGGGGCCTGCGTCTGGGGAAAGGTGGGGATTGGCCACCGATTTAACCGGCGGCTATATCCTCTCACTTCCACGTCACCCCAGTTATTTACCATATCATGCTATTTGGATGAATAGGATGGCACATCATATGGCCGCTGCTTTGATCGGCGGCCAGGCCAACAACTACCTTAAGACTGAATTTTTTTTTTAATTTCATCATAAAACAGTAATTTTTCCAGATTTCTATAATGAATAGGTAAATTGCCCGAGGCAATCGTGTGTCATCTTCTTCTTTTAGCATATTTGTATCATACTTTTCCGGTAATGGGGATATTGCGTTTCGAAGGATTTCGTACTTCTACCAACGGGAAGGAGATGCAGTTGATCTTCCAATAGGCATCAACCCTCTAGACTGCTACGTGTGGCACTGTAAAGAGTGCGCAAGTGAATTCTAAAAGTTGAAAAATGAAAACTTTCAGAATTTCTTCAAGAACAAGTCGATAGTTTAACCAGCAGTAATGGCTCCCTAGGGGCTATTTTCAGGTTCATCATTGTAAGCAATTTTGCAGCACTCTAAGCGCAGACGTAATTTTCCTCTGGTTCGGAGACACTTAAACTTGCATTCATAATAATTTACAACACTAGAGAACATTACCTTTACCAAAATTTACAGCAGCTCAAAGTAGGTTCACACTTTTCCTTGAATTTTTGCTGCCCGACTCGAATCTAGATTATTGGTTCTTGTGGAGTAGTCAATCGATAGGCTTCGCGAGTGCCAACTAATAAATTCTAAGCACTTTTACACGCTGCCACAATATCAATTATAGTTTGAAAATCTAGAAAAGCAATTCCTTGATTGTAAATAATCTGTAGACATTCAGAAGACTAACTTTCAGAATCGTATATGTTTTCAACTCTGGCACAAGTCTTGAAGATAACACAATGGGAATGAACACGAATGGAGGAGTAGAGACAAACTCGACGATCACATGACCATATTTTAGACAATAATATACGTATAAAATATCATCCCAAAATATCACAGCAGCCATGTATGTTAATCCTATGAAATTAAAGATTAACGATCAAGAAAATACTGCATCTGTTAAGATGAAAAGAATCCCAAATCTTGACAGAGAAGATAAAGGAAAGCAAACCTGAAGCTCGCTCCTTGCCTTTTTAATATGAACTATAACTGTCGGATGATAAGATCATATGGATAGCCATTATCCATTTGAGTTGTAATATTGTCCCTCTTTCAGCCTGATCCAGAAGGTAGCGTGGTTTTCCGAAAGAACAATAATAGTTGCTCCATGGCCATCCAACTCTCAAATCCATAATTTTAAGGAAGTTTTTCACAAAATAGTCAAAGAATCCTGGAGTTGAGCTTGAGAGAATGAGGGTAAGGGATAAAAACATGGCCAAAGAAGAGAGAAATAATGACTTTTTATATCCTCATTGCATCTAATGATGTCTACAGTATGATTCTTGTCAAATGGCTTAGACAGTTTATATCTTTCCTGCATCTTGAAAATCGTAATCAATTTTGTTGTACAAGATTCTTCTTCCATTTGATGCAACGTTTTTTCCATAGGGGATTGACATTTTTGGTGTAAAAACTTTTTAAATTTCTTTATTTGGTGTGTTAGCAAAAAATATTCTTTTTTTTGGTGTATTTATATAAAAGTCAATATACAAAGTTTATGTATTTACAAAAGTGACTTAGTCTTAATAAAATTGTATGTTTTAGCCTATAGGAATATTTTTAGTAGAAAATAGTCCAAAATCAGAAGCATTTTCATTTTAAAGAACAATTCAAAAAGATAAGAATTCAAAAATTTTTAGGAATAGTGATTCCAAATACTATTCGAATTAAAATTTATGAAAACAAGTTTAATGGGTGGTCACACTGAATGTTTGGATTCCAGTAATCCGACTGGATTAACATCATTTGAAAATGTTCAAAATGAAGTTAACCAATTGTTAGAAAAATTTCATTTAATAAGTTCAACTTGAGATTCACCAGAACAAAGAGATGCACTAGCTAGTGAAATATGAAAATTAGTAAATGAAAGGCTATATGCAATTAAACGAGAGAAATCTTGAAAAGCTCCAAAAAAACCATTAACTGAAAAAGAAATTTTGAAGTTGAGAAAAGAAAGAATGGTTCCCTTCATTTCAGATCCCATAGCTAAGGCAGTTAATATGGAAAGTAGCAATCTGGCTCAAGACCTTAGAAAGTCTTTAGAATTGGTAGAAGAAGCTTCATTGCACATAGATGATAGAACTTTTAATGAATTTCTATCTACAAAAAAAGTAATGTACAAACCTAATTATCCTTATAGGACCAAAGAAGAGTTTATGCCTAGGGATAATCCTCTTAGACCTGTAATAAGCCTAACAGCTTTTTTAAACCTGGATTGTGAAAAGCATGCTTCAGAAAAAATTGATGAATGAATTACAATGATTAAGTTCACAATTAAGTTAGGATCGTACACCCCAGCAGGTGCTTACGAATTGTGTAAAGCCACCATGGTAGGAAATGCCTAAAAATATTGGGAATCACTAATAGCTCATACATCTATTAAAGAAGAAATTGAAAAAGAAACAATAATAGATGGAGTGTTAGCAATAGTAGTAGATGATTTGAAAAGAGAATTTTATGGTTTTTCTTTGTCAACAGAATCATTAGAAAAAGAGCAATCTTTAATGACACTCATGAAATTGAAAATATGTGATATGTGTTTCTTTGACAATTTTGCTTGTGAATTTTAAAAGTACTATTACAATCTTGATTTAGCTTCCTAAAATTACATAGTAGAATTATTTTTTGCTAAATTGTCTGAACCATGGCCTGAAGTAGCAAAAATAACTTTTTAATGGCTCATAAAAGAAGACAAGGTTGTAAGTGGTCTAGGTAGACGAATCCAAGCAGTTAGGTATGCCATGAGAAAGGCATGTACTGAACTCCAAGTAAGACAAGATGCCAAACATCTTCCTTACTTAAATAGGAGTTATTGTTCTTAGGTTGAATACGTTCTTGGTAGATACAGATATTCTTCAGGACCAGAACAAAACCTAGAACATGGTATTCTTCTAAGAAAAAATTCAAAGGATATAGGAAAAGAAGAATATCGAAAAAAGATAGAGAGGTTAGAAAATTTTTTAATAGACCCTCCAGGTTTATTAAAAGAAGAACCAACCTTAAGGACAAAGAAAGAATAGAAGCATTCAAGAAAAATCATGGAAGAGAACCTAAATGTCTAAAAGGAAAACCTCTGAGCAACTTTAATTGTTGCTGGATATGTAGTGTAAAAAATCACAAGGCTGACATATGGCCACATAAAAACAAAAGAAAAGAAAATCTTTGAAGAATATTCTTTGAGGATGAGAGTCTAGTGTACGAACCAATAGATGAAGAAGATCCGTCTGATGTAGACTCTGAGATAGATTCAGTCTATGAAGTTGTGTCAGAATATGAAATAGATAATGATGAATCTGATTTATGGTAAACATAAATATTCATGATAAATTCAGAAGAAGCTATCATAAATGAAGAGCTAATCCTTTTGGATAATGCTCTGGTACATGAAGAATCCTTTCAGTATGAGGATCCATCCAAAACCTGTTTGGAATGGAAGTTATCTAAGGTAGATATCAATGCTATTTATAGTAGGTATAGATTTAATTTCAAATCTATTTTAGATATCTCTCAAAGTGATTCAACAGCTCAGGTTTCGAGTACGGAACTAGAAATGTTGGATATCCCCCTTATCAATCTCACCAAAATCAGAGAAATGATAAATAAGGCTAAAGGAGAATACAAGTACATTCATGTAGGCCTAGTCCAAGTAGGATTAGTTGCTTTATTTAATCTCCCAGCGGATAGTCTAGTGATAGCAGCTGTTTTAGTTAAAAGATGGAAAGAATTCAAAGATCAGTTGATATCAGGAGTATAGACCAATTTGGCAAATGGTCCTGTCTAGTTCCAAAGCCATCCAAATTATATTATGGATTTGAGTGATAAAATATTAGGAAACTCTTTGACCTTAAGGATAAAATCAAACAATATGAATAGAATGAGTTCCCAGGCTAAATACTTGGCATTTCACACTAGGGTTATTTTCAGGTTAATCAATTCAATTAATCCTGGAGTGAAAAACATGGCTAGAATAACAGAATTATTTAAAGAAGGTTCAGACAACTATAAGTAGTTTCATAGAAGAGATATTAATCCTGTTGAACTTAGCTGGCCCAAAAGTTGGGTGTTAACTGAGCTAACTGAAACTTCTAGATTTATAGGATCTTCCCAAATCTCATAAAAGGATAAAAACATATCCTTAGTTTAGAAGAGCCTATGAGAGCTTTTATGATCTCTGATCCTCAACTTAGAAGCTACCTATCAACAAGTCCATCCTTGAGACATGACTTCAGAAATCTCCCACCAGATTTAACTCCTAGGAAGTCAATTGACATACCTAGGAGAACCATATCTAACACCGTGTCAGTTGAAGAACCTTTAATAAGAAAATTAAGATAAAATCAAGAAGGAACTTCTAGAACATAAGAAGAAGATGGTCAATCATCTGAAAATAGAAAGATCATAGGATACAAAGAAATTAGTATTCCTATATTTGCAGAAGATGATGACGATCAGGAAAATATTAGGGTAATGAGATAAATCCCTATAATTCTTGAGGTTGTAAGAGAAATATAAAAGATTTCTCAACAACGTTTAATTATGTTTAATGAGGTTTGGAAACTGGTGTCTCCCAAACCAGTGGCATCCCAAAACATCTTTAGCCTAGAAGAAACAAACTTGAGTACATACATTTAGGTAACATTCAAATTTCCAGGCTATTATGATTACTCTTTGGATGCGTTGATGGACACAAGAGCAACAATCAGTAGTGCAAGACCTAATGCATTACCTGATGATTGGTGGCATCAATTAGCCGAACCAATAGTCCTTAGAATGGCAGGAGGAGAGCTAAATATGGTTACTCATTATGCATGAAAGGTCCCTATCAAAATAGGAGGTGTCCACTTTACAATTGATAAAATCTTAGCCTTTCTAGACTTAGATGCAGACATTATCTTAGGAAATGCCTTCTTAAAAGGACAAAAAGAAAATTACCCTTTGTGCAAAATGTAAATTCTATATCTCTTACAGCAGTTAAGGTTCCAATTGAATTAAAACCAAAACTTAAACTTAAGTTTAGCTTTATCCTGTTCTAATATCTGACCTATATGGAACCATGCCCTGTGAACTAGCCTTCAGAGTGCTACCCTAGCATGGTGACTCTTGGCTTGAACACTTATTTGAATCCAAATATTCAAATGACACCAATTGGTATGAATAATTGTGTACTGAGACACAATGTATAATAAAAAATCCTATTGTACATAGCATGCAGTTAACTGGAACAAAATGGGATATGTTCTTAGTTAAGCTTGCTGATAACTTTAGTGAAGATCCATTAAAGTTATGGGTTCTAAATGACATCAAGGCTAAACTAGAACTAAAAGATCCACATACTATCATCAGAGTAAAAAATATAACATATACTAGAGAGATGATAGAAGAATTTGAAAAATAATTTCCTGAACTGCTAAAGAAAGGATTAATTAAGGATAGCTTAAGTCCCCATTCTAGTCCAACTTTCATGGTAATCAATCATGCAGAACAGGTAAGAGGAAAAGCAAGAATGGTTATAGACTATCGTCAAGTAAATAATGTTACCAAAGATGATGGCTATAAGATTCCTACAATAGGAGATGTTATAGACAGGTTAAGTCTTAAACAACCTTCCATTTTTTCTAAATTTGACTTAAAGAGTGGTTATTAGCAGGTTAAGATGGAAGAATACTCAATACCGCTAACAGCATTCAATGCTCCTCAAGGAATATATGAATGGTTGGTTATGCCATTCAGATTGAAAAATGCACCTGGCATATTTCAATGAAAAATGGACAATGTTTTTAAAGCATTAAAAAAGTTTTATGTGGTCTATATAGATGATGTGTTGGTATTTAGCAACAATGAAATAGAACATATGAGCCACTTAGAACAAGTGATTGATATCTTTCATAGGGAAGGTATGATTCTATCAGAAAGGAAGATAAAATGGTTCAAGGAACGTGTAAAGTTCTTAGGAATAGAGATAGCTAGAGGTAAGGTATGGTTGTAAGACCATATATAAAAAAAAATAGCTATGTTTTCTGATGAACTGGAGGATAGAAAGTAAGTACAAAGGTTTTGTGGACTTGCTAATTATGCTCGACAGTTTATTAAAAATCTATCAAAATATTTAGGTAGAATTTTGAAGAAAACTTCTGATAAAATACCTTGGTATTGGGATAATAAGGATACACAAGCATAAAGAGGAACAAATGCAAATAATAAATGACATTAATCATAAAATTACGCACAAATCACGCAAACATGCCTAAATTAACATAAGGAAAACGCGAAAATCAGGAAACAAAATTGGAATCTCAAGATCATGCGCGATCGCGTATGATATTGTGAAGATCATACGCGATCGTACATGATGATATGCGAATGAAGCAAAAGGCAAAACAAATCATATACGCATGCTTGAAATGTAACACGTATCACTCGGCAATCAAAATAAAACAAAATTGGACATATGCGAATGAGCATGATCATATGCGAATGAAGAAAATAATAAGAAAAACATGCGTAAAGGGTTTAAAACATGGCATAGATGATTCGGCAAACAAAATAAATTAAATAGAACATATGCGATCGGGAAGATCATACGCGATCGGGAAGATCATACGCGATCGCATATGATATTAAGATTATCATACGCGATCGCACATGATAATGCATAAAATACGAGGCGAAAGCAAAGCATGAAAAAGCATACAAAATCAATACGCAAAGCAATAAAACGAATCAATTTTCAGCAGTTTATGCATGGATATGATAGAAAAAACACATAAAAAGCAATATTAAATGTGAATGAAGATGCCAACCTCTTGTAGATTCTCCTTAGCTCCAAGTAAAGGGATGAAAGGATCATCCAATTCCAAGTTTTAGGGATGAAAATCACCTAATCTAAGTGATTTGTTGAGTTTGTTTTAACCCTAATGGCTTAGATTTATCAAAATTAGGTTAAGCGAGGATTAATCACGTTTTTAGCCGTCAGAAACCCTAATCCCGCAGCTCTCAAAGTGCCAACCCCTGTCAGAATGGAGTTCCTAAACTTTTAAATTTGCTGCCCCGGAGACATACGCGATCGCGTATGTCAACATATGCTAAACCCTAAAACATATGCGATCACGTATGTTCACATATGCGACGTGTCATAAACATACGTGATAGCGTTTGTTTGTACATATGCGAGGGTCTAGAAACATATGTGGCACGTGACGCCCTAAAATGGGCCAGAATTAGCCCAGAACGGCCTGGAATGATCCTAAACAACTCGGAGTGGCCCAAGACCAACCCGAAATGGCCCAGAATCATCCCGGACTTGATCTAAGTCAAGTCGATCCAAAATTAGGGTGCGACAAAACACTTGCTGTAAAGAATGGTATAAAAGCTTTTTATATCTTTTTAGCTCCTAAAAAGTTCATTCTTAGGACAAATTCAACTTATGTAAAAATATTTATGAGTTTGAACTTTAAAGAAGCTAGGAAAACTAGACTTTTGAGATTACAAGAATGGTTTAGTTATTATAAGTTTGATATTGAATATATTCCTTCTGATAAAAATGTAATAGCTGACTCTCTCTCTCGTGAACTTGTTGATATTACAGATGGATCCTGCTGTAAAGAACAAGCTGTGTTGGATATACAAAAAACAAGGGCATACAAGGAAGGAATGCCCATCTAAAGGAAGGAAAATTGAGAGCACAAGCTCTGAGAGCAAAAGCTCTAGTCCTTCAAGGACGGCAAAGAAGGCAAGGATTACAATAAATAGTCTTTACTGGCATTACAAGCATACAGGACATTGGTCTTCAATGTATCCATTAAAAATAGCAGATGACAAATTAGTACAATGGATAGAAGAATTAAAAGCCAATGGAGTTAACAGATGGTTGGCCTTAAGACTTGAAAAAAGTGAAAGAGGAATTTTCAGAATCAAGCTTGGAAAGATAAGCAGGTTCAAAGAGAGCCCAACTCTGGTAACAGCAGTCATGAAGTAACACCCAAATATCCAAAAATAGAAGAATCTCTATCTGAGGATGATCTTTTGGAAGAAGAGGAGATCCCTCTTGAAGAAGAAGATGTAACAGGGCTACTTGGAGAGCCATCAAGGAAGTATGATTATAAAGTGAAGTTCTCAAAACCTTCACATTATAATACTCCTTTAGAGAAGATAAAATCTTTTGGATGGAAAGATGAACAAGGCAGAGAGTGGAATGAGCCTGTAGTAAAATAGAAAATGAAAGTTTTTGATCTCGAAGAAGATGAGACTAGACAAGCCTGGAAGAATCGAGAACTCTCTCAAGAAGGGTTCTGGTTATATTTTAAATGTTTTAAAGAGGCAGATAAGATGAACAATAACCATCTTAAAGAAAACCTTGAAAGAACATTTGAGTATATCAAAAAGCTTGAAAAGAAGCTTGGTCTCTACGCAAGAGGTGAAGAAAAAATGATGAACAGGAAGCAAGAAAGAAAAGAGCTCCTACAGAAGATAGATGTCGCACCCTAATTTTGGATCGGTCGGATTGATTGGGATGAATCAAGCCTATCTCCTCGTCGTTTTTCCCTCACGGGCATCTTGGTTTGTCCCAGTGCAATTCAGGATCCGGTTTAGGGTTGCCCTAGGGGCATTTTTGTCATTTTGGGGATATACCCGTTCGGGTATCTTTTGAACCCGATTCGGGTATGCAACATACCCGTACGGGTATATTGTTTACCCGAATCGCCCCCTTAAGATACCCGAACGGGTATCTTCCCTCAGACACTTATAATTTGATAATTTGTTAAGAAATAGGGACTTTTGGCTAATTTGGGAAAATTAATTACGAAAAAAAAAATTTAAAACTCTCAAAAAGCTAC
>CANYBF010114996.1:0-44823 GCA_948192965.1 Dalechampia spathulata
CATATATCTCAAGGTGAATGATACACGCTATTTATATACACATCTACAACATAGAATAGGAATTAAGTAGTAAAGGAAATAATCTAGTAAAGGGAAAAATCTAGAAAATAAATTCCTAATTAGCAACTTTCCTTATTTACAGATCTGAAATTGAATCTAGACTTACTATAAATAGCATGGATGTCTACCTTTGGAAGTTTCCATTCCAAACAGCTTTTAGAAGGGTCTTCGTACTGGAATGATTCTTCATGTACCAGAGCATTATCCAAAGGGATTAGCTTTTTATCTATGGCAGTTTCTTTTGTATTCATCATGAATATCTGTGCTTGCCATAAATCAAATTCATCAATGTCGGTCTCATACTCTGATAGGACTTCATAAACTGAATCTATTTCAGAGTCTATATCAGATAAATCTTCATCATCTATTGGTTCATACACTAGACTCTCATCTTTAAAGAAGATTCTTCGAAGATTTTCTTTTCTCTTAGTTTTATGTGGGCATGTGTCAGCTTTGTGATTCTTTGCACCACATATCCAGCAACAGTTACAGTTGCTCAGAGGTTTTCTTTTAGGACATTTAGGTTCTCTCCCATGTTTTTTCTTAAACGCTTCTATTCTCTCTATGTCCTTAAAGCTTGTCTTTCTTTTAATAAACCTGGATGGTCTATTAAAATTTTTTCTAACCTCTCTGTCTTTCCTCGATATTCTTCTTTTCTTGTAACCTTTAAATTTTCTTTTAGAAGAATATCCTGTTCTAGATTTTTGTTCTATTCCTGAAGAACATCCGTATCTACCAGGAACATACTCAATCTGAGAACAACAACTCCTGTTTAAGTAAGGAAGACGCTTCACATCTTATCTTACTTGGAGTTCAGTACATGCCTTTCTCATGGCATATCTTACTGCTTGGATTCTTCCACCTAAGCCATCTACAACCTTATCATCTTTTAGCAATAATTGGAAAGCCATTTTCGCTACTTCAGGCCATGGTTCAGGAAGTTTTGCAAAAAATAATTCTGACATGTAATTCTGAGAAACTAAGTCAAGATTATAATAGTATTTTTGAAATTCACAAGCAAAATTATCAAAAAAACACATATCACAGATTTGCAATTTCATCAAAGCCATTAAAGATTGTTCTTTTTCCAATGATTCTGTGGACAAAGAAAAACCACAGAATTCTCTTTTTAGCGCATCTACAACTATGGCTAACACTCAATCTGTTAAGACTTCTTTTTCAATTTCTTCTTTGATAGAAGTGTGTGCTATCAGTGATTCCCAATACTTTTATGCATTTCCTACTATGATTGCTTTACACAATTCATAAGCACCTGCTGGGGAGTACGATCCTAACTTAATTGTAAACTTTATCATTATGATCCATTCATCTATTCTCTCAGAAGCATGTTTTTCATAATCAAGGTTCAAAAAGGCTGCTGGGCTTATTACAGGCCTAAGAGGATTATCCCGAGGCAGAAATTCTTCTTTAGTCCTATGGGGATAGTTAGGCTTGTACAAAGATTTCTTCGTAGATAAAAGCTCATTGAAAGTTCTATCATCTATGTGCAATGGAGCTTCTTCTACCAGTCCTAAAGACTTCCTACGATCTTGGGCCAAATTACTACTTTCTAAATTGGCTGCTTTAACCGTAAGGTCAGAAATGAAGGGAACAATTTTCTCTTTCCTTAGCTTCAAAACATCCTTTTCTGTCAGAGGCCTTTTAAAAGCTTTTTCTCGTTCTATTGCGTCTAACTTCTCATTTACCAATTTTCCTATTTTGCTTGCTAGAGCGTCTCGTTGTTCTGGTGAATCTCCTATTGATCCTAGCGAGTGAAATTTTTCTAACAATTGGTTTACCTCGTTTTGCACATTACCAAAAGATGTTAATCCAGTTGGATTACTAGAAACCGAACTTTCGATGTATCCACCCATTAAAACTTTTAGAAGTTTTAATCCGAATAGTTATGTGAACAACTATTCCAAAGAAATTTGAATTCTTTTTGTTTTTTGGTATTTTTGTTAAACAAAAAGGGGTATATTAAAAACACTTTTTCTAAGGGCAAGAATGTAAACTACAATTCTTTTTATTATAAAATAAGACAAATAACATTATTTTGGGAAATAATTTTAACTTTGCATTATTTTGGGAAATAACTTTGAAAATCACATTAAAGATGTATATGGTCCTAAATTTTTACTTGGACCAAGCATAATTTGACATAGTCAATTTAGCCTCTGAGCTGACCGCCTACCTCAAGAACTCATTCATAACAGACCAAGCTTCAAGAAGCCAATCCGGATCTGAGATCTAATTCATTTTTCTGGATAAATCATTTCACAAGCTCATTTTAGCTCATATACCTCGACTAGTTGAATGGTAACCAAAGATGAGCCTAGGGGAGTTGCATGCTCGAAACTTCTTTCAATAAGTGGAAGGTTTTAGTGCTATCGGGTTCACTCTTCCTAGTTACTGTCCCCATTTGGTTGAACTTGAAGGGTTAACTAAAGATGGACCCGTCCACCATACAATCCCAGAATATGCTACAGCTTCGGCAGAAGAGAATAAAGAGGTGTTTCTACGGTAATGAAACTTTGGTTGTCATATGGCATGGTGCTCCTGCTTTATAAATCTCCAACTTTGGAGGCTTAGAAAATGTCTCTTCTGTGACTTCGAGAAGATTCAAACACGTTTCCCTGTTGCCTGCGTAAGTCATACTCTTATATGCATTCGTTTTGGTTTCGTTGCGATTCTTCGTTGCTTTCATTTCATGGTAATGAGAATTCTTCGCGAATCTCAAAAGGATAATGTGATTGATATCAGAAAGTCCCCACACCCAGGTCCATCTTACAGCCAGCGACTTGTTTCACAAAATGTTCCAGATGATGCTTTACAAACCTTATTTTCTCCAGCTAACTTGCTAGTTTAACGTCAATCCTCAGGGAGAAGCCAATAATATATTTGGATGACTTGGATGTTGAGGAAAACCAGTGCATCTGCGACTGATAGTCACACGGAAGGAATGTGGTTACTGATGTCTACAATTGAGTCTAACAAACTACCCAGATCATCTTGCAATCAGTTACCATGATGCAAATGTACATAGCATGGGCAAGCATCACAAATGGCAACAAGAAATTTGAATGCTTCTCATCATGAGGCAAAGGAGATAAACAGGAGGCTTGTCCAATCTTCCTGTTGTTTTTAGTGCTATTATTTGAAAGCGCCAAAGCAAAAGATAGAAAAATGTTATGTTGATTAGTGCTGTTTGCATAATCATATACAGTCGAAAGTTATTGCCCAGTGTCGTGGAGTGGCTAAGATGGGTGGAAGCAGGATAAGTGGTCCGGACAATTCGTGTCAGGTGGTACATTATCAAAGATGTTCCAACCAGTCGGTTTTTCCATATTGGGTGAATTACGAATTCTTAAACTATCAGTTGCGGAGCAAGGTTTTGCTAAATCCAACTCTTCCTTCTCTCCAGAGCGTTCCTTCCACTGGTTGATTTCATCTGGGTATCTTTCCAGGCCATTTTTGGAGTTCAATCCTTGTTCTATATCTGTCTCTGGAGGATCTAGTGGTATTGTCTTTTTCAGTCTTTTATTTTGTTCGCAGTGTAAGATCTGGAGTTCCATGTTATTAT
Source organism: Dalechampia spathulata (assembly GCA_948192965.1). NCBI lineage: Eukaryota > Viridiplantae > Streptophyta > Magnoliopsida > Malpighiales > Euphorbiaceae > Dalechampia > Dalechampia spathulata. Next base: position 3,644 of record CANYBF010114996.1, read on the forward strand.
GTTGTAAAACTCTAGATTCCTAATTCCTTCAAGTTGACCAAATTATTGGTTTAAAAAGGCTTAATCAAGTGTGCGTGTGTGTGTGAAGGCCATGGAGAGCCAGGGAGGTGACACATTCAGGTAATGAAAACGAAGCCAACATAAGCATGTCATAAACAAGTAACAAAGTCAAGACCACAATAAGATGCATACAAACTTAGACTAAGGCATTAAATTCTATCAGACGGCCTAACCCTCGACTTCAGGTACATCCAGCAGCGAAAATGTAGGTAGTCATGGCCACAGCAATTGCCAAAGGAGCAGCTGCTAAGTAAGGCCTATGCTTGGTCCCCTTTGAGAAGTCATTTTCAGACTTTTGCAGTGCTGGTTTTCCGGTCGTCACCCCAGCAGATGATGATGTGGTGGTGTTCGTGAAAATGGCAGCATCTGGAGAGTTGGGAGATATGCCAAGAAGCTCTGTCCATTCAACAAAAGGAAGTAGAATGCACAAAGAAGCTAGGAGTTAGCAAGCAGGAAAATGGTATATCAACTGACATGATACTCGGATGAAGGATATCTATCGAAGTATATGAATAGTATTGGTTAACATCATATAATCACATTAAATGAGATAAAATAACAAAAAATATTAAAACATATAGTTGATATCCGAACCCAGAAAGAAATTTCCATGCGTACAAGTTGAAGGACCCACTGAGCCTCACCAATAGGAAAGACAAACTGCAGAATTAAATACTGACCACTAAAAAGCAATCATGCCATTCTTTTTCATGCAATTTAGCTGTTCTTCATTCCTTCCATATGTATGCTTCCAAAGTGGAAAATGGGAAAAGGAAATTGGCATCACACACCATACACCAACACCCTTTGCCCAAGGCTAAGGATCCATATCATTCCCTGAATATAATTGTAACGAGGTTTTTCCAAGGGAAAGGCGCCTGTTCGCCTCTCGTTTTTGATTTACTAAGAAGATGTGGCGTATGGTATTGGTGAAGTTGTTATGGTGAAAGGAAAGAAGAGATCAGTACGAAGAGCGCTAACGAAAGCATCAACTAGCGATCTCCTTCATCACTTGCCTTCCGGCTCCTCATTCTGCACATCTTACAATTCAACCTTACAACAACAATCTTAATGCCTCCTTTGTGAGATGTCATATTCAAGGCGGTAAGGCAGTAAGGAAGCTTTCAACATCCTAACAAGGCCACAACAGTAAAGGAAAAGAGCCTCTAGGCCAGGTTCTTGGAATTGATGCGTTAGATCAAACAGTAGAACTTAAGCCAGGCAGGTAGTCTACATACATGCATAAGATCCATGTTCTTACATCTGTGAAACCATTGATATATATACATATATATATATATATATATGTATATATATATATTATACACGCAACTCAAAAAAGAAAAATAGATGAAGAATATGGAGAAAAAGATGAGGGCTTACTAGGGCAGAAACTAATGCTGGCATTTTTGAGCTGACAAGCAGAAGGAAGCTGGAGCAACCTAGCCTCTTGAATTCCCATACTCTTAATCTCCGCGCTACCATTATGTGTCTGTTGCATCATAAAACATAAACATTTCGGATCTCTGTCCTTCAAATCCTTCACTGCACTACAACATTCCGGTGCAGGTAGCTCCGACTTTCCAGTAGCATAGCCCAAGCATGGCATTTCCTTCTGCAACTCTGAACTACACTCCTCAACTATACCAGCACTACAAACTGAACAACAGTTCATCACAATGATCATCATAACGGTTAACACCAGCAGAGATTGACAACCCATTTCTGGATTTCGATTCCTTTTTCTTCTCCTTATGAAAAATGGTTGGGTTTGGCGTTTTAGAAAGGTTATAAATGGAGAGGTCGTTGGGGCTGTAATAAAGACTTTAGGGTAAGTTTTGGGGGGTAGTTGTCAGCTCTCAGTGAAGACCAACTCTGCCATTAATGAAGTTGGGATTATGGAAAAACATCACGTAACTAAAACGTACATCTGTGTGGCTCATTCACCGATAACCATCCAAAACCCCTTACATTTTTATTCATGAACCGAATTAATGAATATCCATTTTAATATAATTAATGTGGCATGTATATATATTTTAATAAAAACATTGAGCGGATGGGATTTTGTAGGTGTTGGTGAGTGATTAATTTCTCGCAGGAAAGAATGTGCATAGACAGGGAACCAACTTGATGTAATAAATTCACCACTTCATTGCATGGTATTGTCCAAAAACAGTCTATTTACGTGGAATGTTTGGAACAGTATGGGCTTTGTCATCTAATGGGGCTTGTTGTCTAGTCCAATTTGACTGCAACTGGGGGAAATGAACAGTGGCTGGAACTGGGCAGCCATGGACAAGTTTGGAGAAGATTCGTATAACATGCTGAACGATGGAAATGAACAGTGAGGTGTGAGAAGATTCCTCCTGTCCGCGTGGGAAATGGTGTTGGTTGAGAGTCAAAGCATGAATGGGGGTGGAAGGTGCGAATGGCGGCTCCTTATGGCTTTTAGAATGCCCACTTCCCTTTCATCTATTTACAACCTACACAATAACATAAACGTGTTAGAAATCCAATATCACTGACTAATTGCCATTATAATGTGATTATGATGACCAAATTAGTAATATAAACACGTTTCATTTTCTCTAATAATGATTAGACGGCCCACATACTACAAGACCCAGAGACGGATCCAATAAGGGCAGCCCATTTTGATCCAAGTAACCAAAAAAACAAATGAAATAATCTGGAACCGGGTGGCTTCCAAAAATAATTTGTCAGGGTGCGGAAGGCCTCAGGCCGCCACCGAAGACCAACGCGTCTACGTGTACAACTCTGTTACCTCTTTATTAATCACCTCCATGCCCCTTCAAGCTTCCTTATTCCTCAACCACACTGCACACCATTTTTACCTCCATAATCCTAATTATTTTTTCTTCTGTTCAATTTTAATCTCCCGATTCCCTTCGCCTTCTCTCTGCAATTCTCACTTATCTCATCGATTCCCGCCTAGGCGAAAAATGGGGCCAGTAGTTTTGACCCAGCTGGCGACGGGTATTAGCGTGCTGGCCGGAGCGGTTATTGTTAAATCGGTCATGGATCAAAAACCCATGGCCGGTCCATTCCAACGTTGCCCTACCTGCAATGGAACAGGTCGAGTTAATTGTTTATGTTCCCGTTGGTCAGATGGAGATGTGGGTTGTCGGACCTGTGCTGGGTCGGGTCGGATGGCTTGTAGTAGTTGTGGTGGGTCTGGTACTGGCCGTCCTATTCGTGTTCGAATTTCTGCTCGACCGCCTTCGAATGGATCTTCTTGACGGGGTGAATTTGGTTTCCTCCCTCTCTTTGATATTGTTTATATAGTGAATACTGGATTGTAGTAAATGAATTGAAATTCGAAAAAAAGAAAGAAGAGATGAGAGATGGGGAGATCAAATAGTATAGTAGATTGTAACCAAGTGTATTGGGAACTGACATTCTTATAAGGCTATCAACTTTATATTGTTGAGCTTATTGGTTATTGGGTTGATCAAATCTGATCCACGCTTATCAAATTTAATTAGTAAATATTTGTGGGTAGCATGATCATATTTGATGTTGCATAATGTCATGCTGCATGGAATCAATGATCTGTAACATTCATATGAGCGGATTACCGCTGTTAATATCAAAACAATGATCATTCTTGCAGATAAATTGCTAGTTTAAGTAAAGTATTGCAGTGTGAAATGTGCAAACAATCCCTTGATACTGAAGAATTCTGAAATCGTTAGCTGGGGTTGCGTTCTGATTTTTAAATTACTCGGATCGCCCCTCTTATGTTTTCCTGAGGTGGGTGGTTGGTGAAGTATAGAGATCCATAAATCATCATATTTAATATCTGCTGATCGAGTGATTTTTAACTAAAAATTGAATTCAATTTTATAAAAAATTAATACAAAAGTTAATCATGCAAAACACTATATGATCCAAAGCAAAAAAAGCCACAATATGAGTTTATGCAAACTCACCTTACAACTTTTAATCTTCCAGATCCAAAGATAACTTCTTTCAAGCTCGCAACATGCCTAAACTTGAAAACAGTACCATCACAGAGTATTACACGCATCGAGTCAGACAATAGATTATTACGAGCTTTTTTGGTTATAAATATGAAGTGGTATAAGGTGTACATGCATATTGAATCACTATAAATCAATTTATTCCGGTCTAACATAATTGTATAAATCAGCTGTCAAATAAAATTACAACCATGAACGCATCTCCCTTCTATCTCGCAAGACCCACACTGCAACTTCAAATCATCAGTATTCAGAGGATGTCCTTTGCATCAAATTAAATTGTGTATTCGCTTATCAAGCTCACCTTTCGAAAGGATCTCCCCGATTTGAATTTAAAGGACAAACGGCTGCCGCGATTTTCTGTCTAAGATTGAATTTCTGGGCAATCAGTGGCCTAACATCTTCAACTCCCACTAAGCTCTCTAGAAATGGTAGTAATAGAAGCAATTCACGATCTGAAGGATCATCAAACCAGCTCTCGATAGGTATACCATTGTCCACTTGAAATCCAAATGCCTAATAAGAAAAGATAAATTGAAGTTTTCAACAACTCCATATTTGAAACTCTTTAGTAGCAAATGCCAAACGACAGCAAAATTCTAATGCTCACTATGTACTTTCATACAACTAATAAAAGCATCAGTAAAGCCTTCAAAAAATCACACTAGCTACAATTCATACCTGAGGCGAGTTGTCAATTATAATAACACGTGCCAAATCACGTCCAAGAATGGACAGATCTTTGAGATAGTTTCCTTCCACGAACACACAAGATTCACGGAAGACACGATGGCGGAACACCTTCCTCTTTGGATCCAGGACATTCAGAAGTTGTTCAGCATAAATACTTTGACTAGCTGTAAATATAATGATCTCAAAAAGACTAGAAACCCTCTCCATAAAATCTTTAAGAAATGGGCGGCATTTAACATATACTGTATGCTCCTGGAGGCTAAAGTTCACAGGAAAAGTGAAGTCCGCGTCATCACAAGGTTCTAGTGTTGAGTGCACTAGAGTCTCTGCCAAATCAACATGCTAAATTAAACTTTGATGTTTAAAGTGTATTAACTGATACAATAGGTAGTTTTGATGGCAAAACAACACACACATAGTAACAGTAGAAGCAATAATTTAATAATAACAGCCATATCATCCCCATAACTTTGGAAGTTGGCACCAAAGATTAGTTCTTCCTGGCTTGATCCAGAAATCAAAATAAAGAAAATGCAAAACGTTTTTATTTTCAGCAACTGACCAGTTTCCAGCAATTTATCACTATTGAATGAGCAAACATTTGAAAATCAGAAAATCCAACTGATTGAAAGGTCATAATAACATGTAGTTCATCAAAATCTTAAAATTCTTCCAATGCACGGCTAAAATATAAGACTCATTGAAATCTAGAAAATATTTGATAGCAACTATTAGAAAATTGTAAACATTATTATAACACAAGAAATTGATCATGGTACGTTTTCATTTTTTTAACAATGAGGGTTCTGAAGTGTGGGGGGAAGAGCAGAAAAGAATGCATGCACAATCTAGATCAAGTAGCATATAACGAGAAAACAAAAGAAAGCAACATGTTTGAGCACAATTATTTATCAGAAACTGAAGCATCAAAAGTTGAGACTTCCTCACCATCCAAGTCTAAAACAAGAGTAGTAGGAGGGCAGCTCCGTGTTTGTTTAGGTAATAACATTGGCCGAAATGTGGGTACAACTGATGACAACTCAGGCAAGTTCTTCATGAATAAATAAGGATCAAAATCATCAAAGTCTTCATAGTCATCATCCTCCTTAGTTGACATGCAATCTTGATCATGCTCATCAACACATTCCAATTTTGAGTTTTTCATGGCAAGATATATAGCTGAAACTTCAGATGAGAGGCCAGCTCCTGCAGAATCTTCATTAGGAGAATTTACAGTTTTCGTACCAATACTAAAGTCAGAGGATGTTGTGTTACCAAAAATTGGGGATGTTGTCATTATTTTAAGTTCTACGTCATTGCGACATGTCTCATTGTCATCATCTCCAGATATAGATTCAAAAGTGTCCTGAGTAACGTGAATATCCTGCATACCAACTTGTGAGTAGTATGTTATAGTGTCCTGGTGTAACTTGTCTTCCCCACTCCGAAATAACTTCATGAAATTAACTGCTCAAAAATGATATACCAAATCAAAGCATAAATACCATACTAATGCACACGTATCAATAACAGGTTTATTAAAAAAAGAAATTCTCAGTTTTATTTCTTACCTCCATGGGCATTTTCTTCTCCAGCAATTTTAGGCATGCAAAAAGGAGGAGAAAATATACATGGTTCCTCATTACAACCCTGCGGCATAAATCGACAGCTTATATAACTATCTCGCTTGCAAACATAACTGACTTTTTTTTGTATTTATTATTTTGATAATATACTTCGCAGTCTAATGCATCAAACAACACCTAAGGAATATCATTAGACAAATATGAATGGCATATCAAATGTCATGAATAAATACAACTCAAATAAGATTCAAAAGCAAACGTATTAAGAAAAATGCACCATATGAGGTTGTGGGGATAAAGAATTACCTCACGATCCCCCTCATCATGCAAAGAAGCTGCATTAGATGTCCCATGATGCACTGAGCTGTAATTAATATTCAACTCTCTAGATGATAAAGACTCTTCATTTCTTTTTGAACGAGCGCCTCCTGAAGGGTTTACAAAGAAAAGGAACAAACATTAATTGAAAAAAAAACCCCTTGATAAGCATCATCAAAGATCCACAGAAAGCCAAGGCATAATTTACGAGCAAAAATCAGAGTGATTTAACATGTTGTTACTCTCAGACATTATACTTTACATAAAACCAAGCATTACATAAAATGATTGTAGTTCATATAATTAATTTTTAAGTTTGTTATTCATATTATTAATTTTTATGCAGAAACAGGACTAATGTGAACATTACCCGGCAAGACAATTCGTTTATACTTTAACAGTGAAAATTTAACCTTTTAATCAACACAAAAAAATCTTAAACCTGCTTCTTAAAAAATGCTCTAAAAGAGATTTATTCTGTCTTAGCGATAAGTCTACATAAACGGTAGGAAGAAAATTGGTTGATTACCGCATCTCTGTTTTCTAGCTGAAGATGTTATGATGTCTGTGACTTTCTTTTGACCAGCTTGTAAATTATCAGAAGCTTTCTTTTGAGCTCTTGAAATCTTGGGACTGGCATGCTCCTTAGAAGCATTTTTTAGAGCTAACTTTTTCTTGGTTTGCATTTCCACAAAAAAACCTGAAACAATATTCACAATCTTAATCGTACGAAGTTGCCTTCAGCAGCCCAATCTGAAGAAATTTTGAAACACTGTGCTGCAAGATTGGTGCTCCATTCAAAGTCATTTTCAGTTTAAACAACAGCCAAGTGATTGCATCCAAGTCAAAGATACAATTTTCAAATTAAAACTGAAACCCTAAACTTCTACTTGCCAATTTTAACACCTCAAAAGATACAAAAAATTCAAAATTAGCTGAACATAATAGAGTATTAAGCACTTTAGCACAAGAAATGCATCTGACAAAATTTTTTAATGAAAAAAAAAACTATCAAACACACGATAAAGACAGCATTGAGTAGTACTAAAAATAGAAAACTTAAGCTTTAGCTAAGGAAAAAAAAAAAAAGAGAAAACGAAAGGGGAGGAAAGCTGAGCTTGCCTGGGCTGAAGATGTCAAAATCGAGCATAAAAAAGAGCAAAACGAGAAGTGGAAAGCAGCTTCAAGATCACTGATTAAAGTGAAGAGAACAGATCCATTACACACAAAAAATCAAAATAGGGAACTTAGAATCAACTCGATAAAGAAAAACAAACCCTAGTTCGGAACAGGGAATTAGATTTTCAGGTGTTGGTTGTTTTTTTTTTTTTTTGAAGGTTTTCTTTTTCCCTCCAAAGATGCTGCAAGAGGGGGAAATTGAAAAAATGGATCGAAAAATATTTTTGTCTGAGCAAAGGGGTCGTCGTGATAAATAGCAAAATGGAAATATTTTGTCTCTCTGTTTAATCACTATATATCTCCTTAATATTGAATTAATTTTATCTTAATCTTTCCCGATCAAACTCATCGGTCATTCTCACTCCCCCTTGCACCGTATTCTTAGCTACTCGCTCTACCTACAGCACACCGACTCCAAAAAAGAGTCATGCGCGAATACAGTCGCGCGTCGTTTTGTCACAAGGAGTATTAAGTGTGATGATGCATCTTCTGTTATCTGTCTGTAGCTGTGGTCTTTTTAAAGCGACGTCGTTTGCGGAGTCTTTGGGTGTTCAAAATGAAAATTGACGATAATAATGATTAGAAGATAAAGATAACAGAAAATTTTATTTAATTTTCTTGTGACCCCCTCATTGGATACTATCTTTCATGCAAATTTCTTTATATTATTTATTTAAGAAGGTGCTTTTACTTTCTGAAATTGTATTATGGGCACTGAATTATACAGTATTTTTGTCTTGACCCCGAAAGTTATTATTTTGATTAATTTTATCAAATATGGTTTGCGTCAATCTTCCCGCGGAACAAAATGTGCAAGCGTAAGATGAAAAGGTTATTTTCCGGATTAGATCTTAATCTAGACATATAAATTTATTTATAATTATCAAGCAAATTAAATGTATTATTTCAATAATTCATTTATAAATGAGTTTCTAAAAAAACATAATATGCAGTATTTTATGATGAAATTTAAAATATGCATATTTTCTTCATTTCTTTAGATAAGAGAAGGCCCAATCGACCCATCACTCTAAAGCCCAGTCAGTATCCAATTTTAGGGTTTCCTTTTCTTCTTTCTGATCATCCTTATAAGCTCCTTCCTCACTACTCTGTTTCGGTTTACCAAGCTGCTTAACGTCTTCCCTGGAGGCTCGTTCACAACAGTTTTTATTCGTCTGGCGTCATGGTTGCTCTCTCTAGCTTTTTCCCTGTCTGTGATTTCTTCATCTGCTTTCGGAAAATCTAAATCTAACTTGAATTTCTGTTATGTATTTTCAGGTGAAGTACTCCGTAGAACCTGAAAATCCTACTAAGTGTAAGCACAGGAAAACAATGTCCCTCTTATGCTGTCGTTTTATGATTACTCTTTGCATTTTACTGTCTTAACACTGTATCTGCTCTTCTTCTCTTTTTTCCTATCTCAGCTTGTAAGTCCAGGGGGTCTGACCTCAGAGTTCACTTTAAGGTATTATTTGTTCTGGTATATGTGAAATCGTAGTGATTTCTTTATTTTCTATTCTGTGATTGAGTTTTGCTTTCTGTGTTTTCTAGTTAGGATCATTTTAGTTGTAGGTATGTTCTTGTCCCATTTGGATAGGTAGGATTTGGTCAGTGTTCTTTTTATGAAGTCAAAAGAATCTTTGCAGTGATTGTGAAGCAAGTATGGTAATTGAAAGCTGGATTTGGATGTTCTAATTCCATAACCTAATGTAAAAGAGCAGGGTCTTGTTGGCTTTTTCGTAAGCTTCAGGGAAATTAGTTTCACTATGGTTGTGTGAGCCTCTGTTGTGCGTAATAGTGACGGAAAGTTCAGTAAATGATGGCACAACCGTATCGATTATGTATGTTGTTGCATCATTTTCAGAATATGTGATCATATAGTGAAGTCGCAGATTTAAATTGTTTATTAGATTAAAAAGCTAATATTTGCAATTTGAAAACTGAATAGGGGATTTTTGTTCTGAAACCTGATGAAAAAAGCAGGGTCTCGTTGCATCTTGTCAACTAGGCTCTCGTAAACTTCAGGGATATTATTTTCATCGTTATTGGGTGAACCTCTGTAGTTTGTTGTGACCGAAGGTTCAGTAAATGATGGCACATCTGTTTCAAGATATGTGATCGTGGTGTCACTTTTCCCCCTTCGATTGGATTGTTGGTATTGATGCAGAATTAAATATTATACTGAGTTGACATCACGTGCCTAAATTGTGGATGAATTTGTAATATTTTTGCTTTTACTAAGGGCAAAAATGCTGTTGGATCTCTAATTCTTGCAATCTCGGTGCTTGTATATTTTGTATGATGTTGGTCAATGAGTTGGTTGTATCGATATTCATTTGTTCATTCATTCTGACAAGATTAGCACCATCTAATATTGTGATTTTTCCGCAGAATACAAGAGAGACAGCCTTTGCTTTGAGGAAGCTACCCTTGTCAAAGGCTAAGAGGTACTTGGAAGATGTTATGGCACACAAGCAAGCAATACCTTTCCGACGTTTCTGTGGTGGTGTTGGACGAACTGCTCAGGCCAAAAACAGGCATTCAAATGGCCAAGGACGATGGCCTGTTAAATCTGCCAAGTTCATTCTAGATTTGCTCAAGAATGCAGAGAGTAATGCTGAGGTATATTTACCATTCTTGCATCCTTTCTTCTCACATGGTCTATCCTGCTCTAAAATGTGTGAAATGTTTCTCGGTTCAGGTAAAGGGCTTGGATGTGGATGCGCTTTACGTATCCCATATTCAAGTGAACCAAGCACAGAAGCAGAGGCGTCGTACTTATCGGGCTCATGGAAGAATCAATCGTATGATTTAATATAATTTCATATGGTGTTGTCTTATACATGAATATTCGCAGTGTTCTGATTAATATTTAAACTGTTATTTTCCAGCTTACATGTCTAGCCCTTGTCACATTGAGTTGATTTTGTCCGAGAAAGAAGAGGCAGTAATGAAGGAGGTAATTCTTCTTGCAAGCGGCAAAATTCATCTAGAAATGCCGAATGCAAAGCTTGTTTTTTTTCTTTTTCAAATTTTAGTAGTATTACCACTAATTCTCTTAACTGGTTTGCGCAGCCCGAGATGCAGATTACCACCAGCAAATCCAAAAAGTCCCAAGTTGTACGATCCGGAACCTCCTCGTAAACAGCGATCGTAATTAACCGATGGGACCACTTTTGAATGTGTTTTAATCATCCGGAAAGAGTGTCTCGTCGCTTGTCATCGTGAATGAGCTGCTTAGATGAATTAAACGGCTATTTTGTGCATCTTGAGCTTTGTTTATTTTATTTTTTTTGAGATTTTTTTCTGAATAATTTACTTATGAAAGCCTATCTTGAGCTTTGTTGTGTAACGCAAAACTACTTGTCTTGAAACTACAAGAATTTCATTTCGTTGCACGGAAACATTACAAGAAATTATGAGTTGCCCAAGTTCACAAACATAAAACACCAGCACGGCACCATTGTCCGCTCCCTAATAAAACGCAGCTAGGCCAGACTCAACCTTTTACCGGAGCTTAGGCTTGAATGACGATGAATGATCAAATAAAAGAGCACATTCCCTGCATTATCTACAGACTTTGAACTCCTTTAAATGCCTTAAGATTCACCAGACCTGAGATTCCAGAATAAAACGGTAAGCATAAAACACGTCGAAGAATTTTCTTTAGATATCGTTTCGAGTAAGTTTTTAAGACCAAGAGTGACAAAACTAGAAATGTATCACTTAAAGTCCATTAGTTTGAGAGGTCGAAGGAGATGGGTATATTTATTTAAAACCAAGATAGAAGATGCCAAAATCTCGAAAAAATTATAACAAACGAATAGAAAAACATAAGAAGAAAACATATATATCTATATATATACGCATATATGCACACACTCGGACGACCTTGATTGATGGAACGTTTAGGGGATGGACAACATTCCATAGAAATAGCTTTGTGCTCATTTTCTGTCGTTAGAAGCATGGGTTGGATCCGTCAAATGTTTTGTCAACCACTGCCAAGAAAGTTCAGCCATTACAGTAGTTAAAAGGTAGGTGCTGGAGAGGAGATCCCGACCATGTTGCTTATATAATCCAAATGGGTCGATGGCATTCTTGAAGATGAAAGATGACTTGACGAGAGAGAACAAGTACACGGAGCCTCTAAGTTTAGTAAAGTAAGGGCACAAAAATCCCACATCGAGAATGTATACTAGGGTAAGCGAGAGTGTTCTAGATATAAGAAATTTCTGGTTCATTTGTAAAACCATTTTTGCGCTTGGGGCAATGACGCAGCAAGTGAGGTTCTAACCGAGGCGCGTCTGTTGCTGGTTGAAAACTATTTCCAAACCCCCTCTGCGGCCTGGGCTTGACCTTGCGCCGTTGAGATTTTCTGGAAAGGCTCCCTTTTGGTTAAAGCCCTACAATTCTTAGTTCAAAGATTCCAGCTTCGATTCGATATCCCTGGATTCTTGTTGTTGAACTCTTCTGGCTATGAAACGTTCGTATTGATTTTAATGTTCCGTTCTGGTATGTCTGAATGTTTTGCATGTTGATCTTTTATATTGCTGCTTCAAGTACTTTTCAGGTTTGCATGGGATCCATCAGTCAGGAACCATTCTCTGGTTTAATTTCTTTCTCCCCAATTATACAAAGATAGATTGCAGGAACATGATGCTATTCACTGAATGAATTTCAAGAGCTTGTTCCTGGAATTTAAAGCTTTCTGTTTGTTTCCATTATGTTCAAATCTTTTCAATATTTTGAGACACTGTTTTCATTCGTGGTCGATCCTCAGGGTCTGCTTCCGTGCAAGCAAGTGCAACATGAAAAGCTGCTAACACTTGTTTTTTGGCATGTACTTCTTGTAGCAATGCTGGATCAACCATTTCTGATAATGGCTTTTCTTCTTCAAATCCTTTCCTCACCCATCTTACTACATCAGGAATTTCTACACAAGTTGATGTAGTTGGTGAAAGTTCTGGAGACTTTCCCGTCAGCAATTCGAGCAAGATCACTCCAAATGAATATACATCCCATTTTGATGTTGGTGTGGTTCCAGGGATACGAGCTTCTGGGGCTCGATAATTGTCGTTGGTTCGCTCTATCTCCATCGATCTTGTGGAAGGGAAAGCTCCGCCAATGAATCTACTTGAAGAAGATGGGTTTTTTCCAGTGATGTTGATCAGTCTGGTAAGGCCAAAATCAGATATGTGAGGCTTGAATTCTTCGTCCAGCAGGATATTAGATGGTTTAATGTCGCCATGCACAAATTTTCTTGGACTACATTCATGAAGGTAAGCCAAACCCCTGGCTATTCCCTTGGCGGTTCTCAGCCTGGTTGCCCATGATAGACTCGTTGATGGCTGACTAGTTCTCCCTGAAAAAATTATTAGCTTTCATTAATGTCCGCACCTTTAATCCTAAATGGCCTGACAAGAAATACACTGTCAGGGTGAGCAAACTGAATTAGTTCGTGTCAGTTTCTGAAAAACTCAATTCAATTTTATTTTCAATTTTCATGAAAAAGGGGTCAATTTGGTCCCCTTTTTAGTATCATCTGAGATTTATTTGAGATCATTCTCAAGTCCACCTGAAAATCTCCCATTTCAATAAGCATAAAACTAAATGAAGAAGCAAAAGAAAGAAAAGTAAATACGGACCTTTAAGAGCATAAGCCAGGTTACCATTAGAGATATAATCACTAATAAGAAGCTTTTCATCAGGAGACCAATAATAAGCTCTTAACTTGACAATGTTTGGATGATTCACCTTTCCAATGGCTTGCACTTCAGCAACAAACTCTTTATACCTCTGTTCTCCGTCCTCGCCTAGCCGTCTCACGGCTACCGGAATCCCATTTCCCAACGCAACCTTGTAAACTATCCCCAACCCACTTTTTCCCAGTACATAAGCTGATGCTCTGAGTAACTCATCTAGCTCAAAGCTAAAACCTTTATCAACTGCAATCAATTCCCCACCTCGTTTCCTTCTTTCTGATGTTTTCTCTTCGTCATCATCTTCTTCTTCTGATTCCTCATTGCTAAAGCCGTTAACACAAGAACATATATCACATGTTCTTGATTTTTCATTCCCAGCAAGCTCGGATTTTCTAGAATCGTCCTTCTTTTTCCAGTAAAAATAGACTATAATTAAACCGATAAAAGCTACACCAGCTACATCAACTGCTGAAATAAGTGCAATCAATGCAGAACTCAGCCCTTTCTTTAGAATATTGCCACTGTCAGATCCCGAAGCAGAATTCTGACTGGCTGGAGAATTCTGAGAAGAATGTTCACATGATTTCCGAAGAGGAAAACCACATAATAAAGGATTATTGAGAAAAGCAGTTGGTCCCTGGTAAGCAAATGATCCAGTTTGAGGTATTTCACCTGTTAAATTGTTGTTTCTAAGATCAAAACTAACAGCAACGGGTAGATTCCCCAACGATTTCGGGATTCTGCCAGATAAATGATTGAAAGAAAGATTTAAAGTGTTCGACAAAGATTTAAGTTCACCAAGATCATTAGGTATTGATCCCTTGAATTCATTATCAGAAAGATCAAGCTGGACTAAGTTTTCCAAGTTAGGCCAAATCCCAGCAGGAATTTCACCAGAGAATTTATTTCTTGATAAAGTTAACCTCTGTAATTGCTTGCATTTGTTTAAATACTCCGGTAAGGGACCTGACAGAGAATTGTCAGAAAGATCAAGATTTTGTAATCGAGGAAGATTACAAATAGAAGGAGGTAAAGGACCAGAAAGATTATTGCCATAAAGAAAAAGACTATGAAGTGAAGTAGCATTAAAAAGACCAACAGGAATCGACCCATAGAAGTTATTGTTATGAAGGTTAAGTCTGCGAAGAAATACAAGTGTCCCCAACTGCGATGGAATATAACCGCGTAGATCCTTGCCTGCGATCGCAATTCCAACAACACGTGGCTCTGGAAATCCTGTTATGTTCATGCAAGCAATGCCTTTCCATTTGCATGGTGTCGGGTCATCTTCATTCCAGTCTGAGAATGGATTATTGTCGTCTGATGGTTGATCAATGGCTGATTTTAGAGATAGGAGAGAACGCCCATCAGGTGAAAGAGAAAGGACTAGTTTCATGTTTAGCAGCATGCAGAAGAAGAAAGAGGAGAAAACGAGTAGTTTTGTGTTCAAAGATTGAATCTTTTTTCCCATGAATGTTTCCTTGTCTTGCTTGTATCAGTGTTAGTTTGTCGGTTGATGGGGTTCTTCAGAGATGGATAAATTCACTTACAGTCAACACAAAGATGATGATGATGAAGAAGAAGAAGAAGAACAAAAGTTTGCTAATTGGAAGAAGATAGTAGAAGAAAAGCAACTGCCAGAACTTCGGTTGAGTTCTGGTTTTATGCATTCAGTATTCTTGCTGTACCAAGTTACCTTTTTTCTTTTAAATTTTTATGATGTAATTCAAATACCTAAAGATATGTGGAAATAATATCCAAAAATCTCGAAATTATAAAAGCAACATGAGATTGTGATTGTGTTAAATGGGTTGGAAGATGGCTTTGGAAGGTTGAGGAGCTTCCATGGTAGGGCCAATGGGACTTGTTAATAGCACATTTGGTGGTTCAGTCTTGTCAAATGGAATATGATTAGGTGATCTTCATGACCCTTTCTTCAGGGAAATTAAGTGGATAGACGCCCATTAGGATTAATCTTTGAGCTCATAATCTACCTTTAGTGTTTAATTATTTGGGCAGGTGAGATTTTATTATTTCAGGGACTGTAGTTAAATAATAGTAAAACATGTTGTCTTTCACGTAACAAACGCCGTCTGCCTTGGAAAATAACATATTAATCTCATTTGACACTTATGTCCCACATTTCCATGCCATTGTTTATGTTTACAGTTTCTTGACTCATAATGAAGCCCAAGTGAGAGTGGTTCTAACTTTAATCATGAAAACATGCTTACAAGCTAACAAAGGATGAGCATAATGATTAAACCTCACTTTCAATCATGTCAAAGTGATGAGTGAACAGTCTGTGCTGCTTTTTTGGTTCAATTTAATCCTTTTGTTTTTATATAATCTATGTAACAATATATGATTAATGTGTAAATGAAACTAGAAAATCAAATATATTTGGTATAATCATAATGTTGCCTTTGTAAAAGAATGATATTTATTATTCTTAGACATCGAAATTGCTATTACCTTTTTTAAAGGTTCGTGTAACAAAATTATAGACTATTTTTATAAACTACTCTACATTGATGGACACCAACTATAGGAGGGTATGGGAAAGTCCAAGAAATGAGGGTATCCTTTGCTTTCTACTGAAGGAATTGTCCCAGCAGGGTCCCTGTAATGATTACAATACCTAGAACCCATCAAAGTAATGGTTTAGCACGAGATTAACGACCAAAAACGTACCCCTGGAGATTGGGAGTCTGAGTCTCCCATAAAGGATCCCATGTTTTCCCCCTTACATTAGCCCATTAAACTATATAGTTAAAGGACATTTAAGCAATTTACAGAAATAGGAGGAAAGCTCTTGCATTAAAAATGGTTTCGGGATGGACCGTATGCAATCAAAATTTACAGCTCACATCAAGCCTGCAGATATTGCAGGCCTCTCTATATACATGCACATATGTGACAAGAGTGGGTAAAACTGAAAGGGAGGAATGGAAAGTGGGCTATTATTCCTCATTCTTCCATATTTGCCGAAGGAGTTGATATCTAACAACTTTTCGGCTTCCGTTGCTCTTTGGAATCCAATTTCCTGTTGAAGCAGAAGAAGCCCTGGATTTGTCAATGATGATTGAAGTCAAGGGTGAATCTAATTCATCAAGCTCGTCGTCACTGGTGTATGATTTCTTAAGCAATGTTGATCCACTTCTCTGCAGAGTTTGATTTCCAAGTTCTCCTACAATATTTGTTAGTGAAGCAGTAGAAGGTGGTGAATAGGCTGTAGGAGTAGCAATGCATGGAAAGCTTGCGATGCACTCCTTCCCGTCTTCAGCAATGTCCTGAAGTCGAGAATATAAATATTATTCAATGCGTTTTGTGCATATGATCAGTGATAATTACCTTAGTCGATCATCAAATGACAAGTAAAATACAAACCAAATAACAGGTAAAATGGCTTCCTGGAACGAGACAAACCTCGGAATCCAGGGCGTCAAAAATGGCATCTGGGATAGGGTCTGGATTGAATTCGTCAGGGACAAAGTTGACAAGAACCCTCTCAATAATCTCAGGACCAAATGTAGGACATACCTTCAAACAATAAAAATTGAAACAGGGAAAATATCAGATTGAAAAGAACTGGATACAAGCTAAATATACGAGTGAGAAAAAGAAAAGGAAAAAACTTCAGCAAAGGTTTTAACCTCTCTTCTTGTTGATCTATCTGCAAGCATTTCGAAGGGCAGCATCATGAGATCGCTCAATGCGTTAAGGAGGTGGAAAACCTTGAACGAAGTTTCAGGTTCAGGTCTGTTGCTTTCATTTTCAACCTTATCACCTGGCTCATCAATTCCAAATAAATCTGTGAGCCATCTCGACCAGCTACCTACCTGTTTGACACAGAAACAGAAGTGACCAATTGCTCAAGAAAAAGTAGAACCTATCCATTCAAGGGGAGAGCAAAACCAAACCAAAACCGACAAATATGGTTTGGTTTGAAAATTTCAAAATGACAAGTTCAGTTCAGTTTTGGAAAAGATAAGAATATTTGGTTTGAAAACCAACAAAATTAACCTAAAACACCGAGTCAAAAGCAACACAGACCAAGAGAATGCATGTATTACTCACAGCATTTTTGAGTTGTGCACCAGCACCAAAGCTTGATTTTCCAGCTGGTATAGGGAGGACCTTTGGATCACTAATGGGATCAGAAACAGGATCTGTTGGCATCTCTTCAGCAGATTCACGAAGAATGGCATTGAACATGGCCACATCCAATCTATGCACCAATTGCTCCATTACCTAGAACAAGAACTGAAAAGTATCACTTTGCTTTTATCATACTTCGTAAGTGCATTCTTAAGGCCTTAAGCAACGATTGAAGGTAAAAATTACTGCAAAATTTACACCTAATGCTCAGAGTCCAGTAACAGAAATCAGCAATCAAACTAGGAGAATACCAATGGCAAATTCTTTGTAATATACACTGCGGGCATAAAACATACCAATCTAGCTGGCAAAGGCAAGCAACCACATTCATGTCCCCCAGCTCTAATAGGGCAAAGCCTTTCACATGCATCCTTGAAGGCATTCTTCCACAGGTTAATTGCAAAATTCCCCTGATCTTGGTCACCCAATCCATGCCTCTTAGCATGAATCTTCTTTGAGCCTGATCCCTTCACTGCCGTGGATTGCATATGCGGAATCAATGTCTGCAATTGATAGAAGAAAGGAAAACAAGTTAGCACATCTCAATCTAGGCTTAAATTTTAAAGCAAAAAAAAAGTAGGATTCTGACCTGCCACCAGATAGACTCGACAATTCGAGAGAAGATCCAAGCTTCAACTCTTTCCAATGCTATAACAAATGTTTGAGCTTCTTGCCACTCATCAGATATTTTAGATTCATTAGTTTTACCATCTTCATAATCAGATGGCTCTGGCCTTCCCTTTTGACCACCAGTTTTATTGATGGAAGTTGCCGCTGGAACTTGTGACTTATCGACAACCTGGCTTACAATTGCTCGTAGAGTAATGGAATTTGATAGCCAGAAAGTTAACCTGGTTAAAGTAATTAGTTTATCGATCAATTATTCCACTTGCATGAAGTTCTGCTTAAAAATAGAAGTTTTTTTGTGATATTCAATGGCATGCCTAAGTTAAAATCTGTAAACTAGGGACAAATTTTTTCTTTTTTGGTACAGTACAATGGCATACCTTGGAACATCATTACCACAAGCTTTAGAAACCAAAACTAATCCTGAGCTGATAGCTCTAGCTGCATTTGCCCTCTTTTCCTGTGACCCTTCCTTACAAGTATGAAGATAGAACCTTGAGAGACGCCTAGCTGGAGCATGGACTTTGTTTATGGAACTTCCATGCTCAGCAACAACTGAGTAAAGGCCAACCTCAACTGCAGCTGCTTCAATCAACTCTTCCTCAAGCATCTCAACTTTGGACTTCAGTTCATCATTGTTTCCAGAAAAAGTGCTTTTGGATTCTTCTCTTTCACTTGGTGCTCGTCTTGGAGTATTTGTTTCTGTTGCCTTCATAATCTGAATCTTGTCAGTGATACTGTCATGGTTGGCCATCTCAGCAGCACCCTTACTTGGCTCTTCCTCAAGATTTTCAGTTTCCGATTTTAATTGGACCTTAATGTCAAAATAGTTATTGGCTGATTCTTTCCTGCTGCTTAAGCCACCTTTATGAAACCTTTCAGGATTTTCAGTTCTTTTTGTTTTCTTAATAAGCTGGATATTGTTGACAGGTTCATCACTTTCTTCTACATCAAACTGTAACTGAACAGATTTCAAGTGTCTTAACTTATCTCTGCGAGTGTTGCTTTGTACTCCATTCGCCACCCTGCTAAATGATGAAGTATTGCTCCGTAATTTGGATTGTCTTTCTTTATCATCCTGAGGTAGTTTATCAACTAGATGTTCCTCTGAAGTCCTTTTCTTTTCTACAATAAAATCTACATTGTGTCCATTGTCATGTTGCACCGTTTTTAATTTATCTTCCATAAGAGCAACATGTACATTACTAGTTCCCGTGACCTCTATTCTGCTTTTGTCTTCTTTTTGATCTTTTTCATCAGCCTCTTTTTTGATATGAGATGTTTCATTCTCTACAAAGTTCAAGTTTTTGCCTAACATATCATTCTTAGGAATTTGCAAATCAGATGGTATGCCTGTTGATGATGGAGCACAAGAAGTTTCATGCCATAGTTTGAGAGCCTTTGTTGTGGATCTCACCTGTGGGTTTGAAGATGTTATATCTGACGGCAGAGTAAGAACCCCATTCGAGCTCCCTGCTTCACCATTTGTCAATTCTGGTAAATTCTACAATTCAAGATGAAATCACAATTACAGGCGGTAAAAGAAAGTGGTTAATGGAACCAAAAGCTACATGAACGAATATGAAAGTTACTACTTTGGTTCCTGGAAGATCAGGCAATGGCATTTGAATTAGCAACATCAAATCAGAATGAGTTTAATTGAATAGGGTACCTTTTCATCTTGACCAGGTGAACATCTACCAGATTCCACGGTGAAAGTCCTTGATGAACGTGAAGAGACAGTATCATCAACATCATCTTCTGTGAAGGAAGCAATCTCACTTTCCACATCGTTTCCTTCATTAGTCACTTCTGAAACAGATTCACTTCCATCCAAGGACGCTTCTTTAGACAAGCTTGAGTTATCTCTTCCAAATGGTTGAATATTAACATAAAGAACTGACTGCATATTGCTCTTAGAACTCTTCTTGTAGTTAATCAAAGTGCTTATGGTTATGGCATCTCTGATGATTCCATAATCTGCCAGATTTATAACTGCTGATCCCAAGAGTTGACCTTTCATTGCCTTGTCCTTCCGATGCTCATACAAACTAAACTCTAAGTAATTCTTCAGAAAACTGTCGCGAGCTATGGCTTTTCTAGAAGTTTCCCTATATAATGTAACAGGTAATCTGAAAGACTGACTGATTTCAACTTTCCCATCTCCAACAACGGAAGTCAAAGACCCATAACTCAGGTCACCATTCTCCCATTGCAGAAACAGAGTATTTGCTGATTTCAGGTACTGGGAAGAGGGCCAAGGTTTGATCTCCTGAACATGAACGAGGTAATCAACTTGCACCAAACCGCCCTTTCGGTTCTTCGATCTCAACCCAAGAACCATTTTCCTGAGATATCCTGGTGTTGCTCCTGCTAGTGGTGATCAACCAAATACAGTGCGTCTATATTGAATAGTCAAACCTAACAGAAGCTACTACAGATCAAGCATATGGAAATATCAATCTGGTGTATCATCCAAGGAAGGAAAAAAAGAAAAAGAAAACAGAATACTGCTGAAGAGGACGCTCAAGAATAAATTAAGGATCATATGATAAACCGAGGTTAACTTAAATCAACAAAAACAAGGGAGAAAAATGGGTGAATTTTGATTTTTTAAGGAAAAAAAGAAACAAGAAAAGCATAAAGAACGTGGATGGAGCGTCACATACAGATAATTAGAAATATTTTTAGTATAATTCAGTTCATTAATCCATTGCATTAGCTTTACATAAACAAAAGGAAATACATGTGTAAACTAAACCTTAGACTACAATATTGTGCTTTCCTTATATGTATGGTCAAAATGTAAGGTAGAAGCGGACCAGTTCAACTGATTTCATCAGTTGATCAAAGAAAGGTCGTAATTAATTCAAGTGAAAACATATAATTAATACTTAAACACACCTAAATGTAGATCAAAACAATTAACAAACACAATAGCCAATTGAATGGTGAGGATCAACGTCAAAGAGAAAGCACCGAAGAAAATTGCAGAAAGAGACAAAACTATACACTTCATCGAAGCATTAAAATACTAAACCATATTCAACAAACCATTAGATCTAAACAAGAACAATCCAAAAACGAAAAAACTAAAAAAACCAGGGAGCAAAATTTGAAAAAACAAACAAACAAACAAACCCGGTAAAGAAGCAGAAAGGATGAATGCAATGCAATGAAGTAAAGAGCAAAAACGGAAACTTGCATGAAATGGGTTACCTGAAAGGAGATTGTTGTTGGATGGTGGAAAGGAATCAAGAAGAGGAAAGACAGTAAAGAGAAAGGAAGAGAATGATAAGAGAGCTAAAGGTAAGAATGATAAAAGGTTGTACCTTTTTCATTTACAAAAAGAAAGAAAGAAAAACAGGGGGAATAATAATAATAATTAAAATGTTAATAAATGATTGTTGAATACTTTATAATTAATCAAAAATTCAATATTCAAAATGGAAAAATAAGTGAGTAATCCTTTAGAACTTGCTAGTAATGTAGATATGGTAAGGAGATGATAATGGGTCGGGCTTTCATGGATCATGGTTATCCATATAGCAATACAATATGGGTGGATCAGAAGCATGTTGAGGTCCACAGTTGAACATAACATATCAGGGCATGCAATGTGAATGTGTTGGTTGAATGATCCCAATGTATGTGAGGTCCATCCCAAGAAACCTACAAAGTCAAATGGATCCATGTGCTTCATCAATTAATACTGCCTCCCCCTCTCTACTCTATTGCTTGATTATCAACATATGTATGTTTTAGTTGTTTTTTATATTCAATTTGATGTCCCTTAATTAATTTATTTGTTAAATCAATAAATATTTAATAACAATAACTTGGAACTCAAACTTGGGGGGTTAACTTTGAAGCCTTTCCAAGCAAAATGAGGGATTTGACAATTGACTTCATTCCACACCTTTAAACTTCTTTTTTAAAAAAAGAATAATATATATATGATTATTTTTCAATATCATCTTAAAATTATTTATAAGAAAAAAGGTAATTTTGTTGGTGGAAAAGGAAACAAAATCTAAATTTAGCAGAAAACTCAATCTTGTTTATAAAAAAAAATCAAACCTCAAAAGGAAAGCTACCAATTGCAACTAAAAAAACACTATGAATAAACTTGTAACTTCAGTTACCTGAATTTCTCTCTCGTCTATATATGAAACTACGTCACTTCAGAATTCTGCATACTCTGCCACAATAGTTTCTGCCTGGCACCAAGCACATTCTCAGCTCCAGATCCAAACAGTGAGTTTCTTTCTCTGTTCCTATCATCTTTCTTTTATTTGATAATGCTTTTATTTCTTTTCATTGATTCCTGTCTTGCTTGGGGAAGAATGTGATCATTTTTTATTGAATTTCATAATGTGACGCTGAATTATTTCCTGGAAATTTGATATGAAGCATTTTGTTGGCTGAACATCGTGTTGGTTTAAGAAAGATGCCGCCTTTCTGATAATTTTCCATAGTTTCTTTTTGGCCATTCAATCTTTCTTTTATCTTTGGTTGACGGGAAAATGGTCGCGCATGTATACTATCTTGTCAGAGAATTCATTTTTGATTTCGATGAAAAAGACTAAAATTTTCAGAACGTATATGTGGTAAACTATTTTTTTATACGTTACCATATGAATGCATGTTATTTCCCTTTCAACCTGCAGTATGTTAACAAGTTACCTTTCCAAGCTGACTATAAGGTTTCTCCGTTAAACCGGTCTGTTTTCAGATGTCTGGCGATGTGGAAAATCCTAAAGCTGGTGGGAACCGGAAAGGCCAAGGAGCCTCGTCTCCTGCTAATGATAGGCAAATGGCCTGGTACACTGGTCTACTCCGTCAAACATCCGTATATGGTGTAGCTGCTGGATACTGCATTTCAGCCTCTCTACTTTCCATCATCAATAAATGGGCAATAATGAAATTTCCTTATCCTGGAGCTCTGACTGCCCTGCAGTATTTCACCAGTGCTGCAGGCGTGCTCATATGTAGTTGGTTCAAACTCGTCGAGCATGATAGACTCGAGCTTTTGACCATGTGGCGTTTCTTACCTGCAGCAATTATGTTTTACCTTGCACTCTTTACCAACAGCGAGCTCTTACTCCATGCCAATGTTGATACCTTCATTGTTTTCCGTTCGGTTGTTCCTATATTTGTTGCAGTAGGAGAAACTCTGTTCCTCCACCAGCCATGGCCGATGTTGAAGACATGGGTTTCGCTTGCTACTATATTTGGTGGAAGTGTTATTTATGTTCTAACAGATTACCAGTTCACAGTCACTGCGTATAGCTGGGCCCTAGCTTATTTAGTGAGCATGACAGTAGATTTTGTGTACATTAAGCATGTGGTGATGACCATAGGTTTAAACACGTGGGGCCTTGTTCTGTATAATAACCTTGAGGCCCTCCTACTATTTCCCTTGGAATTGCTAATAATGGGTGAACTCAAGAAGATTAAACATGAGATCACCGTTGAGTCAGATTGGCACTCTTTTGAGGTGGTTCTGCCTGTGGCCTTGTCTTGCTTGTTTGGATTATCCATCTCCTTCTTCGGGTTTTCGTGCCGTAGGGCGATTTCCGCAACAGGTTACACCGTTCTTGGCGTAGTGAACAAGCTGCTGACCGTCATAATAAACTTGGTTGTCTGGGATAAGCATTCAACATTCATTGGGACAGTAGGGCTTCTCATTTGCATGATGGGTGGGATCATGTATCAGCAATCGACAAGTAAGCCCAAGCCTGCTACAGAAGTTAAAACAGAGGTGACCGACGAGGAACAGCGGAGGCTGCTAGAAATGCAACACAAGATAGAAGCCCATAATGGGAAAGAAGTGACCGAACCTCATCAGGGAAAATGAATTTCTTAATGTAATTTGGCCATTCTTTTGGTTAATGTAATGTTGAAGATGGATGGTTGTCGAATTTGTGAAATCAAACAC
Organism: Dalechampia spathulata; assembly: GCA_948192965.1. Lineage (NCBI taxonomy): Eukaryota > Viridiplantae > Streptophyta > Magnoliopsida > Malpighiales > Euphorbiaceae > Dalechampia > Dalechampia spathulata. The sequence goes on from CANYBF010114996.1 coordinate 27,921, forward strand.
ATTTTACCAGATCTAGAATGCATGTCAAGTGCACCACCACTTTCATTGCACGGCAAGAATGCTTCAATTTACTTGAATTTCCTTAGATTTATAGTTTTCTTTGAAGCTGATTTACGCCATCATGGAAATAAGAATCAAGCTTCCAACTTCATACCAAAAATATTATCTTACGAGAGTGAAATAGTGTTTTTCATTAACTGTGTTTATTTTCTTTCTCAAATGTATCCAGAGAAAATGTTAAAAACGCATCGACTAGCAAGAAATCTTTGGTTCCCAGAAAAATTACTTATGTGCGCAGTACAATTGACTCATGATAAACAGGAGAGCTCCGGCTGCTAGAGTCAACTATCAGCCAAACTAAACCGCAGTTCCTCGTTTATTCCACAATGTCAATGGTTGCTGCAAATTTTCCTACACGCAACAAGGCAAATCAATCATTGCTCATACAGAAAAACTAAAATCTAGAATGCAGCAAACAATTTAAAACAGAGTCGCATATGAATCCACAAAGTAGCCGTCTTATCACTTGTCAAACTATAGAACAACATTTTGGTTCCTAGATGCAATTATCTTCAATATATGGGAGGATAAGAAGAAAAATGACAGAATTGCACCGATATGGACAAATTTAAGGTGACAGCCAAATACATCTAATAAAACTTAAACCCGAATACGCATCAATCTGCTTATGTTCCCCCCTTATAACATTCCGGACCTGCAATAAAGCCATCTTACTCTTCCTCAAAAACCACCAGAAAAGAACTTGAATGACACATTAAACGAGGCAATATAACATTAGAAAAATAAGCTTTCACACGCAATACCACATTCCAGTCTGGAGCTTTGATAATAATCACGTCAGAACAAACAATTAATGATATAAAGAGTACTTCTCTTTCAATCTACTTTTAAAAGTATAACATGCAATAAGGAACTTGGAGAAAACCTTAAGCAGCAGCCTCCAGCAACTCCCTCTGTGCTCTTTCCTTGATCCTCCTTTCAAGTTCTGGTCTGAAATGCCTAATGAGGCCCTGCACAGGCCAAGCTGCAGCATCACCCAATGCACAGATAGTGTGCCCTTCGATCTGTTTCGTGACCTCTTGAAGCATATCTATCTCTTCCAACTTTGCGTTGCCCATTTTCAATCTTTCCATGATCATCCAAAGCCATGGTGTCCCCTCCCTGCATGGCGTGCACTGCCCACAGCTCTCATGCTTATAGAAGTAAGACAGTCTTGCAATTGCATCAACAACATCTGTAGATTTATCCATAACAATCACAGCTGCAGTACCAAGTCCTGACTGGACAGCCTTCAGTGCATCATAATCCATCAGCACATCGTCACATATGTTCTTGGGAAGCAACGGGACAGAAGATCCCCCTGGAATCACTGCAAGAAGATTGTCCCATCCACCTCTAACACCTCCACAGTGCCTCTCTAGTAACTCCTTTAGTGGTATACTCATCTCCTCTTCGACTGTGCAAGGCTTATTCACATGACCAGACACACAGAACAATTTTGTTCCAGAATTGTTCTTCCTGCCAAAACTAGCAAACCACTCTGGTCCTCGCCTCAAAATGGTAGGCGAGACGGCCACCGTTTCCACGTTTGTAACAGTAGTGGGACAGCCATATAACCCTGCATTCGCTGGGAAAGGAGGCTTTAGCCTTGGTTTCCCTTGTTTTCCTTCTAGGCTTTCTAAAAGAGCAGTCTCTTCACCACAAATATAAGCACCTGCACCAAAGTGGATATGAACATCGAAATCATAGCCAGATCCACATGCATTCTTCCCTAAGAACCCAGCTTCATAAGCTTCTTTTCGAGCTCTTTCCAGAGCAAGGCGTTCATTAACATATTCACCCCTAATATAGATATAAGCAGCAGATGCCCTCATTCCCACTCCAGCAATTAAGCAACCCTCTAACAGCTTATGTGGATCATGCCGCATAATTTCCCTATCTTTACAAGTCCCAGGTTCACTTTCATCGGCGTTGACAACAAGGTAGGAAGGACGACCGTCAGACACTTTTGGCATGAATGACCATTTAAGTCCAGATGGGAAACCAGCACCACCACGACCACGAAGACCAGACTTCTTCACTTCATTAACAATCCAATCAGCACCTTTGAGCACCAAGTCCTTGGTTCTATACCAATCACCGCGTTTCATGGCACCTTTCAGAAAAGGATCATGCAAACCATACAGGTTGGTGAATATCCGGTCCTCGTCCTTCAATCCACCAAAATGAGTTTTCTCCGGAGGTGGAGGAGGTGGCGGAGGTTGTGGACTACCGGCACTTGCTGCACCCTGAGAACTGAATGATCTTATACCTACATCAAACCTATCATTTCGACGCCAAATCGAAGCAGCTCTTTGCAAATTAAATATATACCTAATGGGTGCCTATACATTAAAACAAATAAACAATGACAGCATCGGTTAGATCACAAATATAAGAAACACATAGGTCGCAGGACTCAACAGTAAAAATTCCGTAGCCTTTAACAGAAGAGGCACAACTTGAAACGATCAAAATTTTTTTCCTATAAGAACGTAAAGCTTCCACCTTCTGAAAATCTGTTCAAAAATAAACACAAAACTAGAAAAAAAAAGTGCAAAGACTGATTCTAGAATGAAGGAAAAATTGAACCTAAAAACGATAATGATTCATGGATTGAGACTATAAAAACGGTTTAAAATTATTGAAATGGAAGTAAACAGTGGAAATGCAGAAAATTGACATGAAATTGAATTACGAATGCCCTTAAAACAAGCAGAGAATGATTGTAATGGCGTACCATCAGCGAGAAATTCAGCTTTAAAGATTCGGCAATTGAACCGGAATCGAGATCGGCGAACGAAATGAAGAGAAGCAATTAAGAACCAAAAAACTGAAAAATGGAGACCTCGAAGTATTCTAAATGGACGGTGATGATGGTTCAAGCAGATGTGATTATCATAGGTTAGACGTAGAAATGCTATGAATGGTGATGTGAAACTGTGCGTTTTGATTAATGGGCTGAGCTGAATAATTGGGCTGGGCTTACAGTTTAAAATTTTTCCATTATTAAATCAAAACCTGAAAAATATTAATTTATAAGTTGTAAATACTTTATGATATGAATTTGCAAATGATAATAAAAAAAAAAGGTGCACTCTCCGATACATATGTTTGCACAAAGCAGAAGAGGTCAACAGCCTACCATCCATTAAAAACAAGATGCATGACATGAGATACCACCGTAAAAGAAATATCATATTCACCGAAAGAGAATCTCTGTGATGGACCCCAACGTACATTCAGCGCCAAAGCCAAAAACAAAGCAGTTTGTTCTTCTTCCAAATCATTTCTAAAACTTGAAATCTATCGTTTGAACGAGATTCTGCTTGCGTAATTCTGATCGGTTCACTATAATTCAGTCAAGGACTGCAACTTACTGTTTTGGAGGAAGCTGCTGAAAGTTTTTGAGAAAGAAAATGAAATTGACGCCGAGAGAAGTAGAGAAAATAGGACTCCACAACGCTGGTTTTCTAGCTCAAAAGCGTCTCGCTCGTGGCCTCAAGCTTAATTATACTGAAGCTGTCGCTCTTATTGCTACTCAGGTTGATTATTTGATACATTGCTTTTCTTCATAATTCTTTTTCTTTTCATTCAGTTATTGTTAGTCTGTTGATCATTATGACTGCTTTTAATAGATTTTGGAGTTTGTTCGAGATGGTGACAAGACAGTAGCTCAATTGATGGATATCGGAAAACAGTTAATTGGAAGGTGAAAATCTTTTTTCTTAAAAAAACTATTGATGTTCATTATAAAATAAACCATTGATTTATCCTAGTGTGTGGATGATTGAAAAAAATGATAGAATTGTTGGTTTAGGTTTTGTTTGGATTTCCCATTAAATGAAAATTTATTTCCAAAGCAATTATTACTGATAATTTTAGTATAAAAATTTTAAAATTAATTTCAACTAAACATATTTATCCGTTTTATGGAATTCATTTCAACTGAAACGTACTTTTAAGATAAGGCATTTCAAAAGAAATAAAATTTATGCCACCTGTAGTAAGGTTTTCCAGGAATTCAATTTAGGAGATTGTGTTTATTTTGAATTCAATTCAGTTCACTCCAAATTTCAATTTATAGATGAAGGAAAATGGATAATACTTGAACACGATTATTAATTTCATCCAAAAACATTAAATATGCTATTTTATTAATTCACCTATTCCGTAAATATTAAAACTGATTATTTCTGGTGTGTATAATTAATATTTTCCATTCGATGATAGGAGACAAGTTCTTCCAGCCGTTCCAAACCTTTTGGAAACTGTGCAGGTATAGACTGAGGTTTGTCAATGTCAATTTGGTTATCATTGAAGCTTACTCTTAATGAATTCTGTGGTAGGCGTTGCATTGTTTGTTTTATGAATGAAAATTTCAGTACTTTGTCTTTGCACTTCGTCTTTTATGAAGCGTGCAGGTAGAAGTTCTACGTTTTCCTGTAGTGTTAATACCCCATGACATTTCTTCTAAAAAGACGCGAGGAAAGAAGATTAGGGGTGTTAAAAAAGAAATATTTGTATTCTTAGAACCTAAAAGATTTATTGGCTGGCTATGCAATGTTCAATCGATGTTGAAAAGCCAATAAAAGCATTATTGTCATACTTTTGAACTCTTCATGTTGCTGTAATATTCTCATAACATCACATCCGCTTGTTTATCGTGTTGTCTTACGTGTAGGTTGAAGGGACATTTCTTGATGGGACAAAGTTGATCACCATTCATAATCCTATTGCTAGCGAAAATGGAAATCTAGAGTTGGCTTTACATGGTTCCTTTCTTCCAGGTAAGGAACATAGGTTATGAACTGTGAGCATAATTAGAAAAATCTCTCAAGTGGCCTGAGCTTGCAAATTTTGTTAGTTTCCTGTTTGAAGGTGCTTTGCATCTTCATCATTGAGCTTAAGATTTGAGCCAAGCGAACTTTAGTTTGGGTGTTCTTTCTCTTATATGTTGCAGGTGTTGTTTATGTTGATTGGCTGATGTTTCCTCGCATTGATTTCATTTTTTTCTTCTGCCCCCGAAATATATGTTCCTTAATCTAGACTAGATAACAAACGCAGAATAGTATTATGCATATCTGACAGATGTTGATGCCGAAAATATATTAACATGAGAGTTCTGTTGCCTAATGGATTATGATTTGTTAGTAAATAAAAGAAATTTTTATTCCTGTATGCTCCTATGAGCCTGGAATCTAGTTTCTACTTCAGACTTGCATGTCTAAGCTTAGTAAAGTTTATTGCACAATCTTTTGTCTGCTTTGATGTAGCCTATACTTGTACTTTTGTCATGGACTGTAGTTTTCATCAAAGGTAGTAAAAGCATATCTTTTTAACAAAGCATCCGACGCACTTCTTGGAAAAATATGATTTCCAGTTCCTTCACATGACAAGTTCTGCGGGATAGAAGACCTTGAAGCTCCAGGTGAAATCATCTTTGGAGATGGAGATATTACCATTAACTGTAGAAGGAAAGCGATGATTCTGAAAGTTGTTAATCGTGGAGATAGACCAATTCAGGTATTCAGTTTTGACTAGTAAATTCAGATTTCCTTTGCCAATACACCCTTCTTTAACACAATAACGACAAGGTGTGGTTCTAAATCATTGGCCTACCATAATTAGTTTCTTTTTGCGAGTCTCAGGTCGGCAGCCACTATCATTTCATCGAGACAAATCCCTGTTTACATTTTGATCGAATGAGAGCATATGGCATGCGTCTGAACATACCAGCAGGGACGGCCATAAGATTTGAGGTTGAACTTGGTAAACCTTACCAGTTTTAGCATTACTTTTATTTTAGTTACTAATTACATTAGTGAAGGCAAATTATTCTTTTGGTTATATGTGCGCTGTTTTTTTTTTGGTACTTACCTAGCCAGGGGAATGCAAGAGTGTTACACTTGTAAGCATAGGAGGGAAAAGGGTGATCAGAGGTGGAAATAACATTGTTGATGCTCCAGTTGATGCCGCCAATTATGAAGCAGTAGCACAACGTACTACTGAAAGAAGATTTGGGAATCAAGAAGAAGTGGATGCTAGGTTTTGCAATTTCATGTTTTTTATATAATATCAAAGTCTTTCTTTTTAAACCTGACCTGATCAACATAAATGATTAGAAATAAGTAGGTATTTACTTCGGCACTTTTCTGTTGCAGTGAAGGTCTAACAGGAAGAGATTCTGCTTTCACCACCGTTGTTTCTCGCGAGGACTATGCTAACAAGTATGGCCCTACTACTGGTGACAAAATTCGCCTTGGCGATACCAATCTTTATGCGGAAATTGAGAAAGATTGTGCTGTTTATGGCGATGAATGTGTTTTCGGAGGCGGGAAAGTCATACGAGATGGAATGGGGCAGTCATGTGGCCATCAACCAGTTGATTCACTGGATACTGTTATTACAAATGCTGTGATCATTGACTACAGTGGAATCTACAAGGCCGATATTGGTGTCAAAGATGGTCTTATTGTTGGAATTGGAAAAGCAGGAAATCCAAACGTCATGGATGGTGTTTATGTTGATATGACCATTGGGGTAAGTCCATGTGAAGGGAAAGCACTGTGATAATTGTTAACGTCATATTCGCTTTTTCTAAAAGTATTAGGCTAACATTAAGGTTATACATTTATAATTAGGTTAACACTGAGGTTATTGGGGGCGAAAGAATGATTCTGACTGCTGGGGCCGTAGATTGTCACGTACACTTCATATGCCCCCAACTGGCACATGAGGCAATATCAAGTGGTGAGCTGAAAAGGTTGAAGTGCCTTAGTTTAAAACTGCAGTTTTAACCACATATACTGTCATGGGAAATCCATGTATTATGGGTATCCGTAGTCTTGTAAGTTAGATATTGTTGCTTTTCACAGACCACCTTTTGGAACTCGAATAGTTATTTTTTACAATTCAGTTTTTAATGCTTGACTTCACAAAACTTTTGGGAATCCTCAGTTACCTTACGGTGCTGTGGCAAACTTCTTATGCTTCCAACCGCAATGCAACTGAGAAATTGATTGCTGAAGGAGAGTCTTGGCTATCAAGATTTGCTGTATATGAACTAAAGTATGCTGTTCTAGTCCTAGAGATGACAGATTGTTTGGTAAATCCCCGGAAGAATATTGCTGTTGGTTATTCATTGAAGAAATTGTTCTACGAATAAATCTTTGTCCCTGCCTGAGGTGTTTGTTCCGGGCTTGTACTTGAATCTCAAACTCATTATGCCACTTTTGTTGCTAAAACTTTTGAATAAGTTGTATGGATTAGGTTTGATAAAATAATTAAATGGATATCCTTGTGAAATTCTTAACAGATCCTTATTCCAATACTTTCCAATATATGCAGGTATCACGACGCTTGTGGGAGGTGGAACTGGACCTGCTAATGGGACACGAGCAACAACATGTACACCTGCTACGTCTCACATGAAATTAATGCTGCAATCTACTGATGACCTACCTCTAAATTTTGGGTTCACTGGAAAAGTATGTTTAGATATAATTTTTCCTGGGATTCATTTTCTTCTATGTAATTGCCGTTGTATATGCAAGCTCCAAAAATAAGCTTCCTCAATAATTGTAAGGTGAAATGGCAAAATAAATCCAAACGTTTTACAAACCTTTTCTACTCGGCCTAGACCATTTAAAATTGTCAAAAATAGGTCAAAGTTGCAAACGGATTGCAATCTAGCCAATTTTCAATTGTATAAAAACTAATTGATATGAAATTAGCACCTTCATATTATCAAATATGAGATTTAGATGATATGTAACAATAATTTTATTAAATATAGAATCCAATTGAACTTGAAATTTAGCAAAATTATAATCAGTGTTGGCTAGAATTGCTACAGCTTTTACAATATTGACCTATTCTGATAATTTTGAAAGGCTTGAGCGTAATAGCAAAAGCATGAAAATGTTTGAATTTGTTTTTCGTTTGGCCTAATTCTAAGCTGTGAACTGTGAAAGACACTTCCTACGGCTCATTTGTTAAGCTTCTTTTCTCTTTTTTTTTTGGTTATTTTCAGGGTAATGGTGCAAAACCAGATGAACTACATGAGATAGTCAAGGCTGGGGCAATGGGACTAAAGCTACATGAAGACTGGGGAACTAGTCCTGCTGCAATAGACTGTTGTTTGAGTGTCGCAGAAGAACATGACATACAGGTTCTTTCTTGAAAAGGGAAGGATAAAGTTGAGAGTTGCATACCTAAAGCAGCTATCTTAATTTTGTTTCATTTTTGCAGGTCAATATACACACAGACACCTTAAACGAATCCGGATTTGTGGAACACACCATTGCTGCATTTAAAGGAAGAACTATCCATACTTATCACAGGTATAGTTGCATTTAGGAACAGATGAGTGGCTTTGGAATCAAGTGTTATGTTTTGACAGCTAGATACTAACAAAAAGGAAGAATTGAAATGTTCCCATCGTCAGGACATTGGTAGCTCTCTTTTGTTGACTTCACTCCTAGTAGTTCAAATAAATAACAAGGAATTTGGTTGTTTTGAATGGAGTACATTATACTTGCACCTTTTTTTTTCACATTCTAGTCCGTTTTTGATGAATTGTCAGTAAAAAATAAGCTGGACTTCATTTGTATGTTAGAACCGTGGTTTACCATTTAAACTTATGACTTGTTGATTTTAGTATTGGTACGTTATTGACAGCGAAGGTGCAGGTGGTGGTCATGCTCCGGATATTATCAAAGTATGTGGTGTCAAAAATGTCCTACCATCTTCAACAAACCCTACCCGGCCTTACACTTCGAATACTATTGATGAACATCTTGATATGCTGGTAAGAATCCAAAAAATGTTTGCAAAGAATGTTTTCGGATATGTTTTAAATCTGTATTGTGCATATTGTAGATGGTCTGCCATCACCTTAATAAAAACATTCCAGAAGATGTAGCGTTTGCTGAATCAAGGATAAGGGCCGAAACAATCGCCGCAGAGGACATATTGCATGATATTGGAGCGATTAGCATCATATCTTCTGATTCTCAGGCTATGGGCCGGATAGGAGAGGTTTCCTGTTCCATTTTCTTCAAAGTTCATTTTTTGAAAAAAACAAGATTCTTATTTTACATGAACTGTTCTGCATGGATATTAACAAAATCAAACTTTTGTTCCTTGGTCCGTTATTTTTTGTAGATATATGGATTTACAGTTTCATTTTTCTGACTTTAATACATAGTTCTGGCTATTTAAAATAATACTGATAAAATCTAAGGTCTAAATGAGCTTATTTGTTTTCTTAACAGGTCATATGCAGAACTTGGCAAACTGCTCACAAGATGAAATCCCAAAGGGGATCTATTGGCCCTGGTGGATCAGACAATGACAACTTCCGTATCAAACGATACATTGCAAAGTACACTATAAATCCAGCAATAGCAAATGGGTTTGCTGAATTAATTGGTTCAGTTGAGGTATCTCCGTTTGAATTTTCTACATACATCCCGCACTTATCTGATGGATTCGTTAGAAGAGAACTGCATTCAGTTTGATAGATGACAACTTCTTTGCTAATGCCTAAATTGGAATCTATGTTTCCTTCTGTCAATATTACACGTTTCTGCAGGTGGGAAAGGTTGCTGATCTGGTGTTATGGAAGCCATGCTTTTTTGGAGCAAAACCGGAACTGGTGATTAAAGGTGGTGTAATCGCATGGGCTGACATGGGTGATCCAAATGCTAGCATCCCAACCCCTGAACCGGTAATTTTTAATTTCGTTATTTTGTTATTTTAATGCAAGTGTATAAAGTGGGAAAACTTTTAGGCTTCATTATCAGGTTTACCAGCATGATAGTCAATCTCATTTTCCAACTCTTGTGGCTTAACAATAAGAAAGTTTGAACCTTGTTTCTGTTTCCATGGTCCTTGACTACTTGACTCGAAGGCGAAGTCCCATCGGAAGGCAAACTTACGCATATCACATGATTCTGCATCAAGAAATCTTTGCTAAGTTGACTTAGATCGAGAAAAGCAAAATTAAAGAGCATCAAATTCTAACTTTTGCTAACATTATGAACTGCTGCAGGTTATTTCTAGGCCTATGTTTGGTGCATTCGGAAAGGCGGCAAGTGCCAACTCCATTGCCTTCGTCAGCAAGGCAAGATTATCGTGCTTGATTTCTCTTTTTGATCCCTTTTGTCAGCAGATGCTCTAAACAAATTCTCTTGTTTGTTTTCCTTCTTTTTATTTGGCTAACAGGCTGCGGCAGATAAAGGGGTAAAAGCTTTGTATGGATTGAACAAAAGAGTGGAAGCTGTGGGAGGTGTTAGGGGATTGACAAAAGTTGACATGAAGCTCAATGATGCACTTCCTCGTATAACAGTGGATCCAGAAACTTACACGGTGACTGCAGATGGTGAAATTCTAAGTTGTTTGGCTGCCACCACTGTTCCCCTCTCACGAAATTACTTCCTCTTTTAAGAATCGTTGACAGTTTGAATGGGCGATGACACTTCGAATTCCAATAATGTTGCATCTAATCTTCTAGGAATAATTCGATTCCTTGTCTGCAACCCCATTTATGTGCTTAAATAACTATTATTGCAGCTTCTCTACATTCTTGGAACATGATGGTTGAATTGAACTGTTCATCAGGCTCTGTGGTGGTTTATTTTTATGTATGGTGATATTGTCTAGTTAACTCTTTTACAAGATGAAAATGAAAACAGCAACCACCCAAAAGAATAAGAAGATGGCTGAGATGATTATGAAATTGCATTTGGTATTCCGTTCTTTCCTTGAACTGGTTGAATTGTTGAAAACAATTCTATAGAAATGATGGACAAACATTACAAGTAAACAAAACCATATGAAAAAGAAATATCAGAACGTCATGCGTTTGCATCCAACTCTACAGAAAATGTGAATAGAAAATTCACAACAATATAAAAACACGACCCTACTCATCCCATTCATCATTCTTGTATGAAACCAGAGTATCAACCTTGTGTATCTGCAACAAACAATGTCCATCAGTTTTACCACAGGAAGCCTACAAATGATGATGATATATACATACAAGATTATGAATTCATCCATATTATTGTATACAAATCATAACAACTAATGATAGTTATATGCTAACTGACATATCATGATTCAATTCAATGGACTAGGCTCCTTGCAAGAAATTCATTTGAATATTTTACCTTGGTATCAAAGGAATGCAATTTCACCATTTGAGGGTTGGCAATCAATTTCGGATCACTCTCTATCCAAGTGAAAGGTACTGCCACATCTTTATCAGTATATGCTAACACATCAAAAACACCTATAAAAAGCACAATCCAAAAGTAGGAACGTAATCAATATATATATGATCAAAGGATCAACGGTGCAAAAGTGACACTATTAACTTACAAGCTTCATCAAGGCATGGTAAGTAAGTAATACTGGAAGCAATCTGCCGCATGATTGCCTGTATTTCCCTCATGATTTCTTTATCACTTTTTTCCCTCGACACTCTGAAATCATAGTGTACAGAAAACAATCAGAATCCAAGGATTCTATAAAGATTTCAACACAAAAAAAAGCTATTCAAATCTTACCCCTTCTCCACAACCTCACTGTCAGTCTCAATGCTGAAATTCCATCTCTCTAGGACCTCATTGGTGGCCTTGCTCATTATTACAAGAACAACTCTTTGCAACTTTCCAGCTTCTAGCCACTCTTTACATGATTAATTCAAACGTCAAAAACTGTTTCAGATTTTCAGTTTCTTCATTCAAAAATCAATAATTAATAAATATACACTCAATGCTCAAACTTCATCCTACGGAACTATGTTTGGGTCTACTTCATTTTCTCGCTGACCAAACAAAGCAAAACTATAAATGAGAGATATGATTTTACCTGATAACTGAGCGTTTAGGTTAGCAATAAAGGATTTGACACCTTCATCTTGAGAGAGCAGCATTGGTAACCCATATTTTTTCACCTTGGCGAAACTCTCTTCTGGATAAACCCCACGATTGTACAGTATACTAAAACAACAACAACGATTCATATATCAGTAACCCTTTCCAAATACCCAAAGCATCGACAGAACAAGCAATACACGCTAATAATCGTATCAAAAACTCCGCAAACTGTTTCTTTTACCTGTTCGCTGCATAACCTGACAAAGAATCCAAAAAGATGAAACATTAAAAGAAATAAAAAAGTTCAGAACTTTAACCAAAACCAACAAAGAAATAGAATAATTAAATCAAAATGAGAGAGTCATTGAAAAATCTACTATAATATTGATTGACATACCAAAGAATTCACTGACAATGGCTGCGGAACCACGAAGAGTTATAATATCTTTAGCAACAGTTTTAGATGCCATCACACGTTTTTGTCCTAGTAGAATCTACAATAAAAATGGAGATAAGAAGCGGGTCTATTTTGAATTGTTAATTGAATTCGAAGCTTGATCGAGAACTTGGATCTGGTTTGGGAAGAAATAGAATTAGTTTTAGGGTTTGAGAAAAATGAATACTTGAGAAGGCAAATGAAGCAGGCAACGGCTAGTTTTGGTTTTTTTAAAAAAAAAAATCGGTTTGGAAGTATAACGGTAACAATTTCTATGTTGCGCCTTCAACGGTTACATGAATAGAAGCGGACCTGGCAGACTCTAATTTCCCGCAGAAGCGCCACCAGACGGCATGTCGTTTTTAGATGGATGCAATGTAAATGCGGGGCAATTTACCTAAATAAAAATCTTTAAAAATTAGCTAAAACGGGAAAAAATTCATTTTTTATGCATGATCGCCTCTCAAAGCAGCCGTCAGATGACATGATTGCTTGTGGCAGACGTGGCGTAACGTGGTGGAAAGAGAATGCAACCAGGTGACGGGAAGAAAATGTGGCCGTTGATTATATCGGCCGTCCGGTGTGACACCCCACTTCCGACGCAACTCTATTTTTTGAAAATACTATTATATTCTTTATAAGTTAAATAATGATTTAGTAATTATTTAATATTGTTTTAGTGACTATTATTTTATAAATATAAATATTTTATTGTATAATTTAGTAATTATTAATTTGATTTAGTAATATTGTTTAAAAATTGTATAATTATAATGTAATGATTAAAAAATGAGTAGGTTTAATTATTAGGAAAAATTATTAAATTTATAATTGAATAATTATGAAATTGATGGTTGATTATTATAATTATAATAATAATGTAATTATTGTTAGTATTGATAATAATAATAATAAAATTATTGTTAAAATTAAAGATTATTCAATGTAATAATATTAATATTAATTATAATTAATATTAATATGAAGTAATATTAGTAAGAATAATATAATTATTATTACTATTATTATTATTATAGTATAGAATAAGATTTTAATATTATAATAATATATGTAATATTATAATATTATAATAAAATAAGAATATAATATTCTATGAAATAATATTAATATTATAATAAAATAATAATATTACTATTATTGTTATTATGAATGAAAATAATTATTATGATTCATGTAGTATGAATAGTTATAATAATTATTTATTAACAATGATTAGTATTATTAATAAATGATTTGTAATATTTTTATTATTAGTATGAGTGTTGTACTTATTATTTATAGATAATATGTATATTATTATTTTTATTATTTTATAAATATAGTGAAAATTATTTTAAATGTACTTATTAGGTGACATACATAGAGTAGTAGGATACTATTATTGAAGTGATCAAATTGTTCTAGCTTAACTTTATCAAGATTGAGAATGATCTCTGTAACATTTATAGGAAAGAGTTTGACCTTGCTTCATTTGATCAATGATCGATCCCAACATAATATTTCCATTACCGAATGGATTGACGAAGAGGAATTAAGTTCAAAAGTAGCAACTTTGAAAATAATAATTCTGAACTATAAAGAGAAAGTTGATGAGGTTGATAACTTATGATTACAGAGTTAAAAGATTTTTGATTATATTTATAGATCTATTTGTAGTTGAGGTTAACACAAATTATTAATTTAAATTTCTTCCAAAAATAATTAATTTACTTTTTTCCAAAAATTATTATTTTTAATTATTTCAACAAAATTTTTTGTAATACTTTTCCCAAAAATTAATAAGTATTAAACATAAGAAAATTAATTTTTTATAATTATTAATTTCATTTAATTTTCAGAATTTATTAAACTTTTTTTTCCATCCATTTTGACAATAATTCTTTTAAACCATTTTTTTATTTAACAAAATTAATTTCTCCTATGTAACAATATTAATTTCTCCTATTTCATAACTTAATTCCCATATTTCCTTTTATTTTTAGCCCTATTTTTTAAATAAGTTATTTTATTTTAACATATTTCAAATTTCTAATATTTTAACTTTTAAATATTTCAATTCTTATTTTTATAAAAATTCATTATATTTTATATAACATATAATAAATCTAACAAATATATTTACAAATTTATAATCATAATTGAAATTCCAAGAAGCGCTGGCAACACGTACGATTTATAGTGGTTCGGCTAACTCTTGCCTACGTCCACTTTCTCCTAAGTCTCAACTTAAGGTTTCACTAAAGTCTCAATCAATTACAACAAAGGATTCACAAATGAATCCAATCCTCATTGTTTTCAAGGCTTACACTCTAACCTTTACAATCTCAATCCTTACAAACAACTCAAATACACAATAATCCCCAATGGATTAATCTCACACCAACCCCTTAAAAATTACAATTATACACAAAGAGTAAATGTAGAAGCAAGCTTGAAACTTACTTGTAACAGATGAGAATAGCTCAAGAATGAAAGCTCTGCAGGTGTATTTTCATTAGCAAAGAAAGTATAAAAGTTGTATATATGAAACTAGTCGTTTCTCAGACTTTAAAACCTAATTTCTAAGACGCGTACGGCCGTACAGTATTTGTACACCCATATGGATTTAAAACTAGCCGTTAGAAAATGGGAGGGAACTGTGGTACGGTCGTGCCATCACTTGGTACGCCCGTACCAACCCAAGTTTCCTGACAAACAAATTTTCCTGCAAGTTCGCGTACGCCCGTACCACATATTGGTACGCCCGTACCGAAGTAGGTTTACTGATAAACTAAATACATGCGAGTTGATGTACGGCCGTACCGACCAATGGTATGCCCGTACCAAAACCAATGAAACAATACACACTTGGTACGTCCAGCCGTCTGGGCGTACCACTCACTTACAATAGTTGGTACGCCCGTACCAAATACAAAAACACTTAGAAAATTGTAAATAACTTAAATTGACTCACACGTGATACAACACTCAAAACCTAGGATCTAATATTCTCCCTCTGTTTGATGTTGGCAATCAATTTAAGTTTTAATTTGCAAAGTTCATTCAAAAGACATTTTATTTTTAAAACATTTTAAAATATTGGAAATCTCACCTTTTATTTTGGAATATGTGCTATACAATAAAAAATACAATCAAGGCATCAAATAACAACCAAAATACACAGAGATGAGATAAGCAAATAAATACAACTGAATAAACATCGTCATATATATACATAGAAGGTGATACAATCCAAAAATAAACATACACTAAACAAACTACTCCACTGAAGTCCTAAATGTAAAAACTAAAAATCTCCCCCTTTGACAACATCAAAATGAAGATGATCACTCAGGGTCATAAGGAGGAGTGAGACTCGATGGATCAACAATAAAAGGGTCTACTGCTATGCTAACGGAGTGAAGAGTCACTGAAGTAGAGGTAGCAAACTCCTGAAAATCAGCTATGTGCTGAGTAAGCCGCTGATCAATAGAATCAATGTGCTCCTGTAGTCCAGTCATAGTCATAGTCATAGACGTGGTAAGAGCAGCGAAGTGCTGAGCTAGAAGGTTAGCAAGCGCTGGATTAACAGAAGTAGAAGCTGGAGCAGGAGGAGTAGGCTCAGAAGCAGCACCAGCAGTAGGAGTAGGGTCAGTGGCAGCAGCAGAGGAAGAGGCACCAGCAGAAGCATGTCTCTGAAGCTTGCGGCTAAGTGTCGCCTGTCATGCAGCGTCATCTGAGGGAGGAGCAGGCTGGTCTCGCCACTCAACGGGAGTATCATCAGGTAGAGGAACCTGAAGCTACTGAAGAACTGCTACAGCTCGTCGGTCGAAGAGAGAAATAGTGTCATTGGGAAGTCCCAATGACTGAAGGTGGCCGAGACGTCTAGAAATGTATTTTGGATGAAGGACGTACTCGTCATCAGCAGTGTGTTCAAAGAGCATCGTATGCTCAATGAACGAAAGATCAAGGTTATAACCACGAGGTCCTGGAGTGGGAGCGGTAGGAGGAAAAGCCTGGAGATGCTGGCAAATATGGTGAATGATAGGACCAAATAGAATAGCCTTGCCAGACATCTTCTGGACGTCGACCTCATGGAAGGAGGTCTGAAGAAAACGTCTAGACTGGATAGGCGTACCCGAGACCATGCAGTAGAGAAAGAGGAGGTCTGGGCCAGTAATGGTGTCATTTGACTCAGATCTCCCGAAAATAAGATAGGAGATGAGCTGATGACAGTAGAATAGGGCAGGGGACTTAAGACAGGAGGCCTTTTGTCGAGAAGGCCGGAAGGCAGTGGGGAGTGTAATCTGACTCCATAAGGCATTGCGATCATAGATCGCAGATTTGGCAGTAGAAATGCCCTCAGTAGGAAAGTCAAAAATGGCATCAAAATCAGAAGCAGAAAGAGTATAGTGTCTCCTGAAGAGACGGAAGGAGCAAGAAAAGGAAGTAGAAAGAGAAAAAGACTGTAAAAACTCTAGAGAAACAGACTGAATAAAATGATTGGACAGGAAAG
>CANYBF010115055.1:0-22745 GCA_948192965.1 Dalechampia spathulata
GGGTATGAGGCCCCACAAACATACCCTAAGCAACCTAAACAAACCCTGGATTGCACCTGAATGAACCGGGAATGCCCGTAAAGGCAAAGCAATGAAGAAATAGCCCGGCTCATCCCAATCAATCCAAGAGGCTCAAATTTAGGGTGCGACAGCAACAGTGTCACATAATACAATCACAAACACAAGCATACATTCATACATACATGTATCCACATCATCAAAGTATAACCAAACTCATACACATACAGACCTCTACCCGTATACTAGCGTACAAACTACTAAGGTCGCAACTACAGGTGTAACACTCTCTCCTATTAGTATCTTTTTTATTCAATACTTTTATAAGATCTACAGTTATAGCATTCATTATTTCCACTAGAGGAAATGATTCTTCTTCCCCTAACATTGCCTTTGATCTTTTAAAGAACTTAATAATACCCTTATCAATATGATTTTCTATCACACTCCTAAAACCCTAGCATGCATTAATTAAATGAGTCTAGAAATTATGATACTTATAGTATGATTTCCCCTTGAGTTCCTCCTTGCTTTGAATTATATGATCAGTTGGTAATTTGATAAACTTCTCCTCAAGGAGGAAATAAAAAATCTCCTCTATTTTCCCCATATTAAATGAATACTGATTATTATGGGGTTAAAACTTTTTCTTCTCCTCTATTGGTTTCATTAACAATAAATAAACATATGAGATAATGGAAACTAGCTCAACCACGACCATATCATGATTGACCTCTTGACAATAGGTCCCATGGCTTCCTTCCTTCTATGATTTTCCTCCTTTAGCAATTCTTCATATTCTGACACTTTGGCTACCATTTTGATAAAAATCATAAAATTCCATACCCTTAAATTTCTTCCTTAACTTAATATCTAGCCTACATTAAGCCATCTTCATAAACTATGTTCTTGGTAGAAATATATTGCATCGATTCCTCAAATTTTTGAACCTTGCAATAAAGTAATCAGTAGATTTCTCAAGCCTTTACATTAGCCTAGATAACTCCACCATACAAAATTTTGGCATAGTTTTAAAAATTTGGATGTATATCTTACTAAGTACATATTGAATTCTTGAGCAATGTTGAAAACCATGTAATCATGAATCCTATAACCCTTAATATAAGGGTTTTCTCTATACATAAAATCAAGATATGGTTTATGAAATTCTAGATGCCTTATTTATCATAAATCAAGTCCATATAATTCCTATACCACTTCCCTCATAATGTCAACATTAATCGACATAGCTTATAGTGAGGGAAATGGTCTTCCCAAAAAGTGCCCCTTAGGCCTAGAATATATCTTGTATCATCATAATGAATGGAATGAGATATAGGATTTATATATCCATGAAATTGATTATGGTTTGGAAACCTACCTATAGGTTGATGGCTTGTAAAATGATTACCTTTGAGGAGAATGTGAATTTCATCCTTTATTTATGGTGGTTGATATGTTTTCTCAATCCTATTACTATCTTAAGAGACTTCCCCTTGCTCCTCGAGTTCTTTAGAGGCCTATTTGCTCCAGGAGGAATCAACCTCATTTGATTTTCCTGATGAACTAATAGAAATCACCATACCAATAGTTTAAAAAGTCTTGGTCACATCCACAACTAACTTAGTCAAATTCTTATTGATATTCCTTATAGTAACTACAACTGCTTGGGTTATTTCTTGTAGGCTTCCTTAATAGTAATCTTTATAGTTGAAATTACCTTAGTAAAGAATTCCTTATATTCTCTTGAAGACAAGCCTGTGTAGCTGCCTTTACTTCTACATCTTAGGAGAATTTCCCCTTCTTAATTTGCTCCATGTACGCTGAAACCCTTACTGTGGTAGTAGACATTTCCAAGTCCTAAGACTCAGATAGAGCTTCTTTCCCTAAATTACTTCTTATTTTTTGTGGCAATATCGATGTATCCCATTGAGCATGCCAAAAAGATATTTATGTGATTTTTGTATTACAAACATGGTAGAGAATTTAAGTATTCTTAAACTATTATACCTTTTGACTTCTAATCAAAGAATTATAAATCTCCTAGTTGTTTGTACTAGCGAATTAAGCTTAGAAAATAAGATAATGCTATAAAAAAATATATTATGAATGTGTAAAGGGAAAAAATTAAAACAGAGATTTTGTAAAATAAAATAAAATAAAATAAAGGCTGCATAAAGAAAATAAATACTAGAAGATATTTTACTTAAAGTGATTTTCTTAATTGATGATTGCATGTCCTTTGGTGATTACCCTCACTTGCTATTTATCCTTCCTTGAAACTATCACCCCCGAGTATTAATAACGGACTCCATATCATGTATCCACTTCCTTAATTTCCTTCATAATCAGAGTACATTATCTGACAATTGCCTTCATCATGTATTTTTAAAAAATAAAGCATATTAAATCAATTAATGACCTAATGTACTAAATATCATTTAATCAATAAAAAATATTAAATAAAAATTTATTTAATTATTTAAATTAACTAAAATCAATTTATTTTTAATAGAAACAATTTAATTTAGGCCCATTAAATTAGTTAGTAGCCTAAATATTAAATATCAATTAATTAACAAAAATATTAAATAAATTTATTTAATTATTTATATTAATTAAAAATAATTTAATCTTGATAGAAATAATTTAACTTAGGCCTATTAAATTAATTAATGGTCTAAATCATAAATATCATTAAATTAATAAAAATATTAAATAAATTAATATAAAATTAATTTATTTAATCATTTTAATTAATTAAATCCAATTTAATTCTGGTATAAACATATTTACTCTTAAATCTTTATAAAAATAAGAAGAACTAAATTATTAGGGTAAGAATATGCTTGAAGTGAAAAGCTCTTAATATCAAAAATAGTTCTAAGTTGATAAATTTGAATTTTATTCTTATTGATGATAATGGTAAAAATGTAAAGAACTCAATATACATGAAATATTCTTTACTTTCAAATTTTTATAAAAACAAGAAGAACTGAAGTATTATGATAAGAATAAGCTTGAGGTGAAAAGCTCTTAATATCAAAAATAATTTTGAGTTGATAAATTTGAATTTTATTCTCATTGGTGAGGTGGTAAAAATGTAAAAAAAGTTTGATAAATATTACTTTATGTTCTTACTTTTAAAATTTATGAATAATATTTTATTTCTATTATATAAAAAAATTTAATGCACATCACTATTTAAAAAACTCATGTGATCAAGTATGCCTATTTTGATTAAACGATGCATATTTTCTTTCACGAATTTAAAAATTGAGTAGAGTTCAAATCATTATCTATTGTTGTTAAATTAATTAAAGGTCATAATTCTATTTTTGACTATCATTGATAATATCAATGAAAGGATATTCAAAATTATGAAGAATGATTCCAATTTGTTAACCTAAGACATGTTTTTTCGTATTATCATCATTTTTTTATCATTTACATTTATAATTAAGTGTATCTTTCCATTATCTATGATATTACTGAAGAATTTAATTAAAAGATAAGCATATATTATTATTTTAAGTTTGTTACTCAAATAAAAGATGATGAATTTGAATAATAAAATACTAATAAATCTTTGACAACTTAGATCTTGATTGATGTTTATTATCTAATTGTAGAATTTTTTTAGTTCTTTAAATTTTAAGTAGTTTTTTTATATAACTTACAATAGAACTAGAGACATGCATAAAGTGTAATAAAAAAATAACCATAAAGATAATTCTAATGAGCATTTGAAAATGAATAATCTTACAAAATGTATGAAGAAAGTTAAGAAAATTTTTGAGAAATATTATCATAAGAGATACTTGAGTTAAATGATAATTTTAAACCATTTATTTTATTTGGTTGTTAGATATTTTTTCATTTTTAGTTAAATTGGTTTTTTATTACACATGTGTTGATATTATATTTATATCAAAGTATTATTTCCATTTTTTTAATCAAAAAATGAATAAGACTTACATTAATCTTATTTCTTATAAATGATATCTATTTATTTAACTAATAGTTTAAGGTACAATGAAACTATATATTTCTCTATTTATTTTATGAATACATTTTTAAAATTAAGCTAATAAAACCAAATATGAAGTTGATATAATTTCAATGGTAAATAAATTTACAATAAAATGTATAAAATAAAATGTCTTTTAAATTCCCAAAGTGTAATTCATATTGTTAATTAAAAAAATATTAAATGTACAAATAACATTTTAATGTCTAATACCATTTCATGTTTTTATATCAATCTATTGGATTTTTATTTTTCAAAAAAAGAATTAAATTATAATTCATTAAATGCAATAATGAAAATATAGTTGAATGCTTAAATAACATATTAATATGTAACATCCTAACACATTTCTATTTGTTTTAAAAGAATAATTGAAATTACTTCATCCATCCCACAAAGATAGGTTCACTTTCCTTTTTTAATCATTTCAAATTATAATCCACTGTCCCTTTTAGTAAAAGGATAACATGTTAAATCTCTATTATATCATTCCTTAAATTAACTTTAAAATTAAAGATATAACTAATAATGAAATGATTTTATTTTCTTCCATAATTAAAGTAAGGATATAATAGGAAGAATACTTTTAAATTTACCTTTTCAAGTAAAATAATTAATATTTTATTAATTTTTATGAAATTAGAAGTAAGCCCATCTTTGTGGGATGGAGAGAGTATAATTTATTAATTCTAATTAATTTTTTAAATATTAAATCAATATATCAAATGAATTATGGGCATTAAATATAATAATATCTTTTGATATTACACTTGGTTGTTAAATACTTGTCATTTTGAGTAATAGTGATTTTGTTTGCACATGTATTAAAAATGCATTTCAATATTGAGGCATTATTATTATCATTAATCAATATATATATATATATATATATATATATATATATATATATATATATAATTATGTGTTAGAAAACTTAATTCACATACTTTTAATATAGAAAGTCTCTATCTAGTAAGTTTAGAAAATTCTTTGATTTTATCTAAATTTAAATTTCAATTGTAAAGGATATTTAAATTTTAAATTTTAAATTTTAATTTTTATGGATATTTAGATTTAAAACATTAGGATAATTAGGTTACAAATATGAAAAATGACAGTTTGATGGACATATTAGTGATATATAATTGTATATTTTCTTTAACATTTTATGTATATGTCTTTTTATTTTTCAAATTCTTAACAACTCAAGATTATTATCTTATAATTAAGATTAATTTACATTTAATATTCTTCACATATTTTTATTTGATATTTAAATTAAAATTTTCAGAAATTAATTATTTAAATGGATAAGTTATTGAAAATTATTTATGTATTTTCTTACATTTATTTATAAAAATTATTCAAATTACAAATGGAAAAAATATATAAATCAACATTAATTAATAAATATTGAAATTTATTTTATTTTCACTTGCACATAAAAAGAATGAATTTTTTATCACAAATACTATAAATGCATATAACAATATTATTTATAAATAATTTTGGATTGAATCTTTGCTAATATTATTTAAGAGTAATTTTTCTTTTTTCTTTTAATTAATCATTTGTAATAAGTAATTCAAAAGTTTTCTTCATAGATTTATTATTATTAATTAGAGTTTAATTATAATTAGCTTAGCTCTTTATTTTCTTAAATTTAATCATTTTTAATATGATATATATTAAATAATGTTTAGTTCAACTCTTAATTTAAATTAAAGAGTGGATTATCCTAAAAGAAATTATAATAATTATAGTACAAATATTTATAAATCTATAAGATTATTATTTTAAATAAAAAATATTGATTTAATTTATAGAATACTCATGGGAAGCATGATAGATACACTAGTATATATATATTGGATCTTAACATACTTAGTATGTTTTCATGCTTTAATTTCTTATGTGGTAAGCTTTAAAACTATGATAATTTTCCCTTTATATATATGTGTATAAACCTAAGTTTTGACATTATGATAAATTTGGCTTTATATACATGTGTATAAACCTAAGTTTTGACATTGTTACTTAACATGTCTTTATGCTTCAATTGCTTACATAAATTTAAAAATTTTAATGATTTTGACTTTTAGCTTAAGCGTTTAATTCAACTAAAATTTTAAAGTCTATTTAAAATTAATCTTTTATATTTTTGATATGATTTTGTTCAACCTTCGATATTCTTGTTATTTTTTATATTATATTCTTAATATTAGTATATCACAAATCTTTAATATTTTTCATTTCCTTTTAGATTTTATATTCTTAATTTATTTTAATTAATATATCTATTATCCCTTAATTTTCATCAATGATCTACTTTTGTGTCATTCAATCTAATGATGATATCAATTTTGAATATTTTAATTGTAAACATGCATTTTAGCATCATACAAATGCTTTAAAGATGCATAACATGTTGTATTTGACTTTTTGATTTTTATCACACGTGATAAAAAAATTTATACTGTATGCATGGTTGTTATATATTACCTAAAAATTATATGTCATATGCTCCTCCATCATTTTTGGATATGAGGAATCCAATGGGAATATGACACGTTTTATTTAGAGTGTATTAGCTCATGCGTATTGTATTATTTTTGCAACATTATCTATTTGGATTCAACATGCACCATATGTTGTACTCTTTTGTGCAACATGCATTGCACGTTGCATAATGTGTGATGCATGTTTTACTCGGGAAACAAAAATTCCATATCGCCCACTCTATTTTAATTAATTTTCACCAAATATTATAAATACCCCTCATATATTTTTTAATATAGATTAAAATTAATTAATTTAGTCAAAACTCTATTAAAATTGTACCAGAAAATTAATTAAACATGATTAGATTTAATGCGCATAATTAAGGAATGCTTAATCTCTTCCTTTACAATTAAGGAATATGTTTTGGGAAGTTTACAACCTAGGTAAGCTTCTGAAGGTCTCTTCTTTTCTTTTCTTTTGATTTTTTGTATATTTCTTGCATTTTTCATTCATGTAAATTAATTTGTTCATGATTTTCCTTCATGTTTTGCCTAAACTAAGAATATATCAATAACATTTGAGATTCAAAATATCCCAAATGATCTGAAATAGTCAAATATTATATTATTTTTATAATTTTTATTCATATTTTACAATAAAAATATGGTTTCTATAACTTATGGTGCATGTTACCTTTTTGGCATACAATGTTGTGCTTGTGTATTTAATATGGCATATATTTTATGAAAAATACCCATAAATCAATTTTTTATTTGTATTTTTACTTGATTTTGCTTAAAATCGACAATATTAGTAGCATTCATGTCTCACAATGATTTGAATAATCTAAAATAATTGGAACTTGGGGTTTTGGCTTGATTTTATAATCAAAATCATTTTAATTAAATTAATTCCATCTTAATTTAATTTGAATGCAATTTGAAATAATTGGTTGAGCAAAATACTAATTAAATCTTAAAGGATTAATTTAGATGATTTGAAGATCATTTTACCTATTTTCATGACCTATTTGGTTAATTTTAAGATTAGAATTAAATTTTGAAATTTTTATTAGATTAATGCCAATTAATTTAATTTTGTAACAAATTAAGGATGATTAAAAGTAAAATTGGGATGAGAATTAAGTCTAGATAATTGCCTAGTATTTTGAAAACTTTTTCATTATTTTCATTAGCGATGGACATTCGGTTAATTGATTACGTGATCGATCAAAATTTTTACAATATCATTAATCATTTAACCGACTGAAAAATAAATATGTTAACCAATCAATAAACCTTAATTGAACCAAATCAAACAAAATAACATTGGATCGGTTTAGTTAATAACCATTTAATTGAAACTAAAAAAAAAAGTAATACTATTTTTTTTAATTCAACCTCATAAATATGTCATCAAAAGAAAATTTATCAAAAATTATAATGAATTAACAATCTTTAGATATACTTAACTAATAATATTAGTCTATTTTTTTTAAAATAGGATATTTTGAATACATATAAAATAATATATATTATTATATGGTGGGTTTAGTTAATTCAATTAACCGATTAAAATTCACTAAACCAAACTGATTATCCAAAATTTTAAATATCTTTAATTGAAAATTGATTGAATAAAATATCGATCGGTTAACCAAATCAAAATTTTGGTTAGTTAACTAACATATTGGTTGGTTAATTATTTTATGCTCACCCTTAATTTTCATGACTTTTAACTAGTTGGATCATGTTAATTTTATGAAATATGACAAAAAATAATGTAACATGTGATGAATATCATACAACATATGGTGCATATTATATATATTTTTTATAATATGTGGGGCACATTTACTCTACTATACCCAAAAATGTTATTTTTCATCTAAAACACATTTTTAACATTATTTTAAAGCTTTTTGAGATCTCATAATATTAATTTTAGCTCACTAATAGCTTAAATTAATTATAAAGAGTCTCAAAATTATCAATTTCATATGAATTTTGTTGATTGCATTTTTTGTTTAAAATTTTGGATCTTGTATTTTTAGATTGTACTACGTGGAACCAACATTTTTCATAACTTGCCCAATTGAAGGGGACATTGTCGAATGTATAATTCTTATATTATCGAAGCCCTTTTATAATAAAATAGACCTTTACTATATTTTTCACAATCTCTTAATTTGTATTTGCCAATCCAACATGTACTCCTATCTTTTAAATCTATTTTTATGCTTTATTGATATCATGTTTTACATATTATCATACTATACTGTTGTTATGCTACTATGATTATGTGATTTATTCATGCCAATGAATGCAAATGCATGCTTAGGACAGTAAAAATAAATATGAAACTTTAAACAAATAGATTTTCACTACTTGAACCCAATCTTTGAATGGTTTAATTAGCACTCATGCTATGGGTTAGTTGAACCCTTTTCCTTAAACCATTTGGACGGTGACTCCATTTACAACTTCTTGTAGGTTTGTATCATTCCTCGAGGGAGAACCTCAGAAAGTTCACTATTTGCTTTAAATGGGTCCTTAGTGTTATCGATCACAAAACCATAATTTACTTTAGGTCATGGCGAAGGCCTTATCCAGAGTAGTGACTCCACTATGGACTTATGGTGAAGAATAATGGTATTGAAAGTTAGAGTTTCTACCATATTAACCACTTAATTATGTTGCATGCATGAACACCTTTACATTTTACATAATGCTTTTATTCCTCTTAAGTTATGTAATTGTAAGCAAGTTAATACCTTGAACTCCCCTTGATTCCTTGGAAATATGAGTTTATTTGTACCACTTGCTACCTCATATTGAGGATCAATTTCTTTAATTGAACATATATATTTGGTATTGAACATATATTTGGTATAGTTCTACACATATTTGATTCTATTTAAATAGATAGGTGTGAGGACACTATAATAGGAGACTTTAGCATGTTTATCAACCTTTTAACCTTGAATTTTCATTTGTGTACATTGTATTTTTAGATTTTCATTGATTTACCCCAATGATGAACTCCAATCTTGAATCTAAGTTACATATATAAGTTTTGGCACCTCATGAGTATTCTTAGCCTATGACACATCTCACTTGTGGCCTCGGTAAGCTTACATATGTTGTGAAAGTTGTTTGATATAAGGGTCTCTCTCTAGTGCTTAAGTGAGATGCACACATGCTATTCCTTCATTTTGGCAAGAGTGGTATCCATATAGCATGGGGTGCATGTCACCAAATGCACTATCATGTTGATGCATATCACATAGGCTTTTGATGTGTGGTGCATGTCATGTGACATATGGCACACTTCACTTTTAAGAAGCCAAAATCCCACATTACTTTTATATTTGGGCTCTCTTACCTCTTTATGAATACCCTTGGGTTATTTCATAAAAAGGAAATGAATTTGATTAAAATAGGCTAAACTCTATCAAAATCACTTCTTAGTTAATTAATCAATTAATTAGGCAATTAATGACTAAGTAATCTTATTTAAATCCCTTTCTTATTCTAAAATCAAGATTAAAAAGTCATTAGTTTTGGTGAGTGGTGGAAGGCCTCTTTCCCTCTTCTTTATCTTATTTTCTTTACTTTTTTTCATGAGTTTTCCATGATTTTCATTGATTCTCATCAATTAATGAATGTTATAATAGCATTTATGACTTCATAGTACTTTAAATAATCTATAACAATCAAACATTCAACTATCTACGTCATTTCTTTTGTGTATTTTCATAAAATCATATTTTTATTTTCATGAGAAGCTAGACATGTGGGCACATCACTCTATACATGGTGCACATATTAGATTTATGCATGACATGTAGCATATAACACTCTATGTATAATGCACATCATGTCCAATTTTCTAGAAATCCAATTTTACTTTGAAATTGACTTGTTTTTCGATCAAATAGAAGGTATTAATAGTATATTTGACTTGACAATATTCTAAAATAATCTAAAACCATAAAAGATTCATGGGTTTTGATTGGTTTTGGTTTCAAAATTACTTTTTTTGAATTAAAATACCATTTTAGTTTAATTTTAATGCAAATTTATGTGATTTAGATTGGATTTAGATGTTTAATGAATTTTTAAATGATAGATATTGGCATATAAATAGTTCTAAATAAAAGTGTATTATGATTCAATAAGTTTTAAAATTTATAATCCTTATTTTAAAATCATGCCACCGTAAGAGTGTGAATCATGAGTATAGCTTAAGGTTATCGTTCTTTGGGACTAAGAGTGGTTAAGTATTAGCTATTTATTTCATCGATTATCTAGGTAATTCAACAATCAAATTATAAGACATAGTTTATTTAATCAACTAAGCATTAACTAATTAGCCTTGGATATATAATATACAATTAATCATAAGGATGAATGAATATGAACATAACAAAACCCTCCATTATTAATTCAATTACCAACTTCAAAACAATATTTTAATCTAAAGTTCTTTCTTTGAAAAGAGGTTTTACCTACCAAAGTTAAGCTAACACCCTACTTTCATGACTCCTAAGTTGACTTTGGTGATTTAATTCATTTACTACATTTTATACTTCTAATTAATTAACTCCTATGCCTAGATAGTTACAATTTATGTTCTTAAGTTGGTTCGGTTAAGTTAAAACTTCTTGTAAAGTGCTTAATAAAACTAAATTAATTTTTGCATGCTAAAAGGGCCCATTCCAAAAATTGAACATAATGGCAAGAAATTCAACTTAAGAACATGAAAAATATCAAATTACTAATAGAAAAGGAAAAAACATAACATCCAAACCTTAAAAATTACTGTTAAACCATAACTAGAAAATAAATGAAGTCAAAAAGAACATCATAATGAAAGAAATTACAACCATAAAGGGTTCAAAACTAAAATAGAAGAAGATGGAAATAAAGAGAAACTTGAACAATTTTTGTACTACTACTGCTCTATCTTCTACTCTTCTCAATTCCTCCTCAGTTGCTTCCTCAATGTCTTGATGAAAGGCTATGATAAGGAAAATATTTTAGAAGATAAGATTAGCAATTAAATCACATAAAATTAATCTTGTTTTCTCTTTAATCCCTCAAAACCCTAAAATCCTAACCTAATTCTTTAATAATGTTCCATGCCTCATTCCCACATTCTCTCCCTTATTTACCTTTTCCAAAACCGTCTAAAAATAGGTTAAATCCTAGAATGCATCATGACCCTACATATTATGATCAATTGACTTTAGAAAAGGAGATCAAAATAAAAGAAAAATATAACCTAATGTTAAGTAGAACATAACTTATGGGAGGCTCACAGCATGTAAAAGAGACATTTTCTAGGTGTGATGCAAGGAACACAACTCATGTTCTCTTGAACGTGAGTTGTATGAAGCTTGATTTTATCCATGGCATGTAGCATGTGATGAACATGACTTATGTTTCCTTGAACATTAGTCATGGTACCTAAAACACGACTCATGGGACCTAAATCTAATGATATAATGCATGAAATATCTATTTAATCCCACAAAACATGTATCCTATGCAAGATATATGAAGAAAATGCATGATCTTATACTAATAATGCAACATATGAGTATGATGCATGAGAAGGTGCATAATGCATGAATTACTATATGATATGCTTAAGTTTGAAGGTAAAAGCATGAAAGTTATACTTAAAAGGATATTATAATAAGGGAAAACATAGGTTAAAATCATGGTTATCAAATTACCCTGAACTTAAAGATTTTGCTTGTCCTCAAGCAAAGAAAATTTCAAACCTATAACCAAGAATAAGTCTAAGTTTATCACAATTCAATACAAGGTCAAATGAAGAATAGTCTTGCTTCAAATAACGTACTAGAAATCTTTATGTTTGGATCAAAACCCTCAAATCAAGAATACAACCCTATAATTACAAATGCCAATATATATGATAGAAATTTAAATCATGCTAAAAATATGAGTAAATTAAGTTAAGATGAAAAATGGAGTTCTATGTGAACATCCTTAGCTCAAATTATAGCATAGTCAATAGATCAAGTTATTTCACAAACATTTTCTTTATTATTACTAATTTTAAGACTATGATATCTCATTGTAAATCTTTAGCATGAATACAAACATTGTTAATATCGGTACCCAGTTAATTAATTCATAATAAAGATACATAAAAGTTGAAATTGAATAATAGTACTCGTATTCATTGGTTATCTTTGACTTAAGAACCACATGGGGCATATGTCAATCCTTACCTACTAACTATTGGTTTATGAAAACATGTTTAGCAGTGGAAGATGTAATTTAAAATTTTAAAATATGTGATTTCATTGGATCTAGTAATCCTATTCATAAAATACAGCAACAAATAAGAAGATCATTAAATAAGAGATCAAAAACTTACTTTTATGCAGATCTCCTTTCTTATTCATCAGAAGAGTTGTAGCACACTTTTCAATCCCTAATGTAAAGGATCTCCAAACTATACACACAAGAAATAAGAATGATTAGTAATCAATATTACTTGTTCTATTTTTGAGACTAGTAAAACAAAATAAAAAAAGAATAGATGAAGAATAAGAATGCATTCTGTTCTGCTTCTTGATTTTCTATCAAAAATCAAATTGTTCTTCTTGTTTCTTGAGCTTTGAATGGCTTGAAACAATGGATAAAGGAGGAAGCCAAAATTCCTTGTTCTGTAACCTTAAAAGTTATGTCAGATAACTTATAAAAACCTAATTAGGTTTTTAGGTTACTTAAGTCATATGCATGTGCATATCACATGCTTCAGGCATGTGACTTGCATGTGCATGACTTAAAATCCCTCCAAAAGCACATGACAATCATATTACCTTTTATTTTGACTTATAACACATGAATAAGTCATGTGACACTCACATATGGACCAATTCATGTCTAAGCCTTCATATGACATGCATATAGAATATGTCATCTTAAATCACTTGTATTTTGAGTTCTACATATCAGATTTAAGTGATCTTTGTATCAAATCGAAGCTCTTTTCATGATTTTTCAAATGAAAATGAAAGATATAGGTTATACTAAAACCAAAAAATATTATTTCATCAACATCCTTTCATGATTATCATTCCTTTTACTTTTAGTGTGCGACCTTTTAGGTTCTTGACATGTTGGTAACATATGAATATATTATTAAACTCTATTTAAAAACATCATATGTAAATCAAGAGTGGTTTCTAGTCACACATCATGACTATCCAAATATCAAGAGGTCATTAGTTTGACTACAACCTTTCCATAGCAGATTCCATGCAATAAACTCCTTTCACCATCCACTATCTCATTTAGGTTTGAGTATAGATTAATGTCAACTCAATGCATAATTAAGTGTGTTAGATAATGCCCTAAATTTGATGTTTCATATACCAAAATTTTTATTCCCAAAATGCCCTTATGAAACTCATTCATCAATAGGCATTCTACTCTGGCTAGAGATTCTTGAATAAAGAATATTACATGAATCAATAAGATAAAACCCTTACATTTAATCTTGGGTGGTGAATCCTTTTTTGATAAATAAATACCTTCAACTACTTCACACTATATCCAACCTCCAAGCTATGAACGCCTCCTAAGGAGGAATAAAACATAAGAGTCAAAACATAGTGATCCATAATTAAGATAACATTGTTATCTCAAGTCTTAAGGATAATTGCACTACTAATATGAATGAAATATATTTCATAGACATAGATTAATCATCCATATGAAATCTCATTGGCAAGGTCTCTAATGAGTCAGTCCCAAACTGCCCATCCGGATGTTCACTTTAGACAACTCTTGTCATGATGAATGAGAATCATTCTAAAAGGAAGTATAACATACGTTGATCTTAAACGTATTAATAATATCCATTCTTATCAATACATTGATCAAGGATAATTTAGATATTGAGCATTTGCATACAATAAGAATCTCATTTCATAAACTCTTTATGAATTCCTGTGTACTGTTCCAATATCTTGGAATTCATTATTTAGTTAATGACCTTTCAAGCAAATTGAATAATGAATAATGCCTTTTATTGATAAATCGTTCAATATTAAATTACAATAAAACATGATGCTCTAAAGCATACACTAATACTAACTAATAAACATAAGAATAGGTCTAAAATTTAATAACAACTTTCATACTTCTTCCTTTATTATTTATTTATTTACTTACATGATTTTATCTATCCAACCGAGCCATAACAAACTAAGGAACTCAATTGACCTTTATACATCCATCTAAGTCAAAAATTTACTCAAAATTTCATAAGTAAATAAGGAGAATTTAAAACATATAAGCAATCATTGGTAAGAGTAACATAGAGCTAGATAATCATCTAAGAGGCAATACAACCATAGGTAAACTTCTAGGATGCATTTAAAATAATCTATATTAAACAATAATAAGTTGATAATTAAAAGTGATAATCAAAGATATAAATCTCATTTATAATAACTTATAAAGAACTTTCAAGCAGTATGCATATAATTTAAACTAAAAATCATAGGAAAGAAAAATATGGAAATGCATGAAACAAAATACAATACATGAAATAAGAATATGAATGCATATGCCACCCCAAACTTATTTTTTGACATTATCCTCAGTGTCAAACAAAAAAGTTAAAACAAGATACAAAAAATAAAATCAAATTAAAAATCAAAACGAAGGCATAAACTACATTGACACAAAAAGAGAAAAATACTTTATACATATAAAAAGAAACTAAAACCAAGGAAAAGAGTTAAAAGAAAAAGTACTCTAAAGAGATTGAAATAATATACTATAACATGACATAAACTAAAAATTAAACAAATATAACAAGAATAAAAGTAAATTTAATAAAAGGAACAAAGCTAAAGTTAAGCAAATATGGAGTCTTAAATGTTAAATGCTAGCTATAAACTAAATGCAATGCATGTTGAACATATAAAAACTAACAATTATAAATGCAAAATACATATGCAACATGAATACTAACATGTAAATATTAAACACCCTAAATGAAATGAAAATAAAATGTATAAACGAAATCTATCCTAAACACCCTAAGTATCCATAAAATGAAATAAATAAATAAATAGATAAATAAATAAATAAACATAAAAGCACATTGAAATAAAAGATAGAAAATCAATACTAAAAATCAAACATGCTAATTTAAAGTCATTAGCTTGACCCCAAACTTAAGAACTTATCATGGTTATACTGAGCTCTTAAGTTTATGTAGATTATTCTTTCTATCTTTAAATCGATTGGCATGAGATTATTAGCATTGAAGGCTTTCCTCATATGTTCAACTTAGTACTTATTTTAAAAATAGAAAGAACAAAAGTTAGTAACAAAATTCATAAAAAAAAATAAAATGCTAAATTAATCAACTACTCTCAAATTACTAATATTAATTAAATGCATTATTGGTCACCGACAATGGTACCAAAAACTTATTGGCATATAAATAGTTCTAAACAAAACTGCATAATGTTTCAATAAGTTTTAAAATTTATAATCCTTATTTTATGATAAGGGAAAATATAGGTTAAAATCATGGTTATTAATAAATGATGATTTTGGAGTCTTCCAATCCATTTTCCATGATTAATCAATTGATTTTTACTTAAAAATCAAATTTCCTTGATTATTTTTCAATTAAATACAATGTAATTCAGTTTAATGCAATTTGAAATGATTAAGGTGAGATTAGATGTTGCTTACTATCTAAATGATGTTGAATGGTTTTAGGATTTTCCGTCTCATTTTTCCATAATCAATTTCTTTAATTCTTGATTAAAAATTGATTTTTCAAATTTATTTTCAATTGAAATACAATTTAAATTGATTTTAATGTAATTTGGATGATTAAGGATTAATTGGAAAATTAAATTGAGTATGTATGTTGTTTTCATATAATTCTGGAAGTCTCTTAATTGTTCTTATGACATTTATATGACTTAGATCTTGTATTTTATCTAAATACATATTTTAAAATTCATGATTTATGGTGCACATCATTATTGTTCATAGAACATTCAAAGTATGTTCCAATTTGTAAAATCCAAAATAGTGTATTTTCACTCAAAAATCATTTTAAACCTATTTTTAAGCCTTTAAGAACCTACATAATATTAATTTAAGCCTGCATATAGCTTGAGTTTATTAAAATGAGTCCTAAAATCATCATATTTTTGCCTAAGAGTGTTTATTACTTTCTGTTACTCGTGAAAGATCACTTTTTTTCCTTCCTTATCAAAGTAGAGGAGGCATTAATTACTACCTATTTTTGCATCATCAAAGCTCTTTTATAATAGAATAGGTATCTATTTTTATTTTAGCTACCCATTGCATGTATGTTTTAATTAATTTTATATGTATCCCCCAATCCTTCCTATCCTTATTTATAAGCAATTTGCTTATATTTATTATTATGCTTTATAATTTGCTAATATGCTATACTACTACTATGCAATGTTGTGTGTTTTTATTCGTGCTTATGGATGACAAACACATGCTTAGGATAATTAACTACTTAATATGGTAAAACTATAATATGAACTCTAAAATGAATAGATTTTCACCACCCAAATCCTATCTTTAAAAGGTTTAACTAACACTCATAATATGGATTGATTGAACCACTTTTTCAAAACCATTCGAGTGGTGACACTAATTGTAGCCTTTCACGAGTCTATATCATTCCTCAAGGGAGCCCCTCAAAAGTCTACTCTTCACTTTAAGCAAGCCCCCAATGGAATTTATCATATATATCACTTTGGGCTGCAACGAAAGCCTCATGCATAGTGGCGACTCCACTAGGGACTTATGGTAAAGAGTGGTGACATTGAAAGTTCTGAGTTTCATACCATTGTTACCATATTAATTAGTTAATTATGTCATATACATGTATTTTTTTTGCATTTTACAAAACATTCTCATTCCTTTTAAACCAATGATTATGGGTGAGTTAGTGCCTTGGACTCCATTCAACTCCTTAGGAACATAAGTTTACCTTCACCACTCACTGCTTAGTACTATGGATTATCAATGATTCCTTGACTAGATAGATGTAAGGTATAGTTCAATATCGATGATTCTATTTAATTAAATAGATGTGTAGACACCATAGTGGGAGACT
Source organism: Dalechampia spathulata (assembly GCA_948192965.1). Taxonomy (NCBI): domain Eukaryota; kingdom Viridiplantae; phylum Streptophyta; class Magnoliopsida; order Malpighiales; family Euphorbiaceae; genus Dalechampia; species Dalechampia spathulata. Next base: position 17,729 of record CANYBF010115055.1, read on the forward strand.
TGATCCTATTTATCAGACTAAATCCATGTAGCTAACCATAACAATATTCCATACTAAGATCCCTTGTTATGCATACTATGTGGATCAATGTCTTATCATGTCAATGGATTTGACCAAATTCAACTGTGAGCGCCCGGTTTCTACCGGAGCCCAGAGCGAGGCTTGCGATGCTCACGATGTACGAAGGCTTGCGAGGCTTGCGATGGTCCAACTGACCCATAGCATGAGTGCTAGTTAAACCCTTTAGAGATTGGGTTCGGGTGGTGGAGATCTATTCTATAAGTTTCCAAGATCAATTTTACCATTATAGTTGGGATTAATTATCCTAAGTAGGCAAGCACATGAGCATATATGTAAACACATAGTGTGACATGTGATTTGGCGTTGCAAGGTTGCACGTAGAATGTCATATAATGCTACATGGCATTTGGATGGCATGGCATATGCATGGCATGTGAAATAGTGATAAAATAACATGGCATATGCATGACATGTGAGCATGTATGACATATCATATGCATGATATGGCAACCTAGTATGATATGTAAGCACATAATCATGGAAAATAACGTATAGCATTATGCATTAACGTTTTGAATTGTATTGACGTTGGGCGTATACATGGTGTACGAAGTGAAATGAGTGGCATAGCGTATGCATGACATGTGATATGATGTATGGCATGGTATATGCATGTCATGTGAGGGTGTATGACATATCATATGCATGATATGTGAATATGATCTATGACATGGCATATGCATGACATAGCATAGTGATGACATACCATATGCATGGCATGTGAAGTGATACATGGCATAGCATATAGATGACATGGCATATCATATGCATGGCATGTGAAATGATGTATGACATGGCATATGCATGACATGGCATAGTGGATGCATATGTGAATGTGTATTCAACATGGTATATGGTATGACATACGGCATGTCATGGTATATAGGATAATGTGGCAAGTTGCGCATATTGCATTACGTATTGGCGTATTTAGATTGTATTGGCATACAAGATAATATATGTTATGGCATGACATAAAAATGTGTGATGTGTCATGTGACATGGCATGTGACATGATGACATATATTTAGTAAATATAAATCCATCCACGAATAAAAATACTGAAAGGCCGGTGAAAGGGATCGAGGAGAATGGGGGATACACGTGGGATTTAATGCTAAATCCTAACATGGGGAATAATGCTATTCTATTATAAAGAATCTTCGTCTGTACAAAAATCCAAGACATTTAGTAATGTATCAACCTCCTCAGGAAATTTCTACCTCGGGTAGCACGAGTGAAAATGCAAATAGACAAGCCAGATCATTAATAGCAAATAAAATTTAAAACTTAATTGACTAATTCTATGCCATATTAAAGCACGAATCAAGAGCTGAACTCTGATGGATGTAAGATGATATGACATAATAGCATATGACATGATGATGTGGCATGTAACATGGTAACATGGCATAGTGGCGTTTGACATGTAACATGGCATAAATAGCATATGACATGGCATGTGGCATGATGACATGACATAATGGCGTATGATATATGACATGACATATTAGCATATGACATGGAATGATGTCATAATATTCATGAGTTACTATTCATCATGGCATAAAGCATGATGACATGGTATAGTGGCGTATGACATGTGACGTGACATATGAGCATATGACATGGATGATGGCATGGCATAAATAATATTCATAAATTACTATTTATGAGTTACTATTCATGTATTACTATTCATCATGACATGTGACGTGACATATTAGCATATGACATAGCCTAAATGGTGTATACATATGACGTGACATATTAGCATATGATGTGGCATGATGATATGGCATAAATGGCATATGACATGTGACATAGCATATTAGCATATGACATGGCATGATGACATGACATAAATGACATATGACATGGCATAGTAAAAAGCTAAACATGGCAGTAAAGCGAAATAAAACAATAAGCTAAACATGGTAGTAAAGCTAAACTAAGATAATAAGCTAAACATGGTAGAAAAGCTTAAATAACTTTCCAAGCTGAAGGAATAAATGACTTACCAGGGCTAGAAGTCGCTCCCCCTAAATTCCCAAAAGCTTAGGATTTTAGTACAAATTTAATTAGTCGCTAAACCTAATTAAAATTTTACTTAAGTTATATCATTTGTATGATATTATGTATCATTTATATGATATATTGTGTGTGTTGGAAGAAGAAGGCTTGGCCTTATATTTATAGTAGCCTTAGAAGGGGTGGCAGCCTTAGGCTTAGCAATGTGGGAGAAGGTCCTAAAACTAGGTAAGCAGCCATTTTGTACGAGCCAAACAGAGGGAAAAACACGTGCCCAAATGGTAAATGAATATACAAAATTCATGTCTGCAACTTCCCCTTAGGAATGGAAACTTGAATCAAGCCATTCCAATATCGGAATAAGTTGTAATATGTGCTCAACGTGGGCACCCCAGCCAACATGTGTAGGCTATCACAGAAATCTGTGATGAGTAGCCATTTTGGATGGACCAAACATGGGGCAAATGGTGTGCCCAAATGGCAAATGAATATGCAAAATTCATGGCAAATAAATATGCAAAATTAATGTCTGCAACTTACTCTTGGGAATGGAAACTTGAATCAAGCCATTTTGATACCAAAATAAGTCACAATACGCTCCCGAAGTGGGTAACCCAGCCAGTCTGTGTAGGTTGTCCCAAAAATCTATGATGAGCAGCCACTTTGGATGGACCAAACGGGGGGCAAATGGTGTGCCCAACTAGCAAATGAATATGCAAAATTTATGTATACAACTTAATCTTGGGAATGGAAACTTGTATGAAGCCATTCTAATACGGGAACAAGTCATAATACGTGCCTGAAGTAGGCACCTTAGCCAGCCTATGCAGGCTATGCTAGAAAATCTGTGTTGGTAGCCATTTTAGACGGACCAAATGGGGGGTTAATGGTGTGCCCAAATGGCAAATGAATATGCGAAATTCATGTCTGTAACTTATTCTTGGGAATGGAAACTTGTATCAAGCCATTTTGACATGGGAACAAGTAGCAATACGTGCCTGAAGGGGCACCCTAGCCAGCCTGTGCAGGCTATGCTGGAAAATCTATGTTGGCAGCCATTTGGGACGGACCCAATGGTGGGCAAATGATATGCCCAAATGGCAAATGAATATGAAAAATTCATGTCTGCAACTTTTTCTTAGGAATGGAAACTTGCATCAAGCCATTTCGACACAAGAACAAGTTGCAATACGTGCCCGAAGTGGGCACCCTAGCCAACCTGTGCAGGTTGTGCTGGAAAATCTGTGTTGGCAACCATTTTAGATAGACTAAATGGTGGGTAAACGGTGTGCCCAAATGGCAAATGAATATGAAAAATTCATGTCTACAACTTATTCTTAGGAATGGAAACTTGTATCAAGCCATTCCGACACGGGAACAAGTCACAATACGTGCCCGAAGTGGGCACCCTAGCCAGCCTTTTTTTGCTATATGCTACGTGCATAGTGCTATACACCCTATTCATATATTTCACCTTGTATGGGTGAAATGTAATGCATTTCACATGTCAAATATGCGTTATTCAACATTCTAAGACATTGTACTATGCGGAGCACGTTAAGTTTGGTCCCAAAAGTGGGCCCCGCCAAACATCTTCTTTTTGTTACATGCGTAGCATATAGTGCTATATACTACGCATATAGCATTTAGACCTTATGCGCTTTGCTTCATACAGGTAAAATGGGATGTGTGCCATATGTCAACTAAGATGCAATCGAAATTTTGAGTCATTTTTCAGTTTTGAGTTTTACCAAATTCGGCCCAAAATGATGAGTTCCACTAATGGGCCCATTTCGGGCCCATAATGCTATGTGGCCTAAAATATGGCATTTAGCATGCCAAGTGTTATGCCTTGCGTAGGCAATATGTAGAATGTGTTCTATGCATATAGAATACTCAGAGAGGGTTGATAGAGGTGGTATTTGGCATGCCAAGTGTTGTGCCTCCTGTATGCATCAGTGAAAATGTGTTTTATGTGCACAGAACACGCATAATGGGCTGATAGGGGTAGCGGGCTCTACTAGTGCCCCTGGCAGGCCCCATAGTGCGGTGTGCCCAAAATATGGCATATGGCAAGTCGTGTTCTCTGTCTTACATAGGTAACATGTTAAGTACTCTATATGCACAGAATACTCAAAATAAGCTAATGAGGGTGATGGGGCCTGGATGTGGGCCCCACCAACACATGGGCCCCTGTCGCACCCTAATTTTGGACCGGCTTGACTCAGATCGAATCCGGGATGATTTTGGACCATTTCGAGTTGGCCTTGGGCCACTCCGGGTTGTTTCGGATCATTTCGGGCCATTCTGGGCCAATTCTGGCCCATTTTGGGGCGTCACACGCCGCGTATGTTCTGGACCCACCGCATATGTACAAACATACGCCGCATATGTTGGGATACGTGATCGCATATATTTTAGGGTTTAGCATATGATAAGATACGCGATCGCATATGTCTCCGGGACAGAAATTTTAAAAGCTTTGGAACTCCATTCTGACGGAGGGGGGCAATTTTTAGGGTTTTCAAAACTTGAGACCTACGAATTTTAGGGTTTTTTGGGTAGCCAAAACATGATTGATTATTCTTAATCTAATTTTGGATTAATCTAAGCAATTAGGGTTAGAAAAACATAATAAACTCATAACAAATCACTTAGAGTAGGTGATTTCAATCCCTAAACTTGGATTTTGGACTGTTTTCTTCATCCCCATACTCGGATCTAGGGAGAATCTACGAGAGGTTAGTAAAATCTATTGCTTTTTATCATTTTTATGTATTTTTCATCATATCCATGCCTAAATATATTGAAAATTGAATTGTTTTAACGTTTTACGTATGATTCATATGTGTTTTTGATGTTTTGCTTTCATTTTTTTATTTATTGTTATTGCGTTATCATATGC
>CANYBF010115088.1:0-11691 GCA_948192965.1 Dalechampia spathulata
TTATTTCCCAGTTTTTCTAGTCATTCAATTGAATTGGCAAAACAAACTGGGTGGCGACTCCACTTAATAACCTCGACACGATCTTTCTAGGTTAAAGGAACAATCAACTATGGAAGTACGCCATTGAGAGCAAGCACCACGACATCTCACGCCGAACAGCGTACAGCGCTCCCGCATCCGGGGCGCGCTCTTCTTACACTTACCTTTATCTTTGTTGTGATGTGTGGTCTGTTTAACTCTCTTAGACATAGCTGCAATGAAATAGAAAACCATTTTAATGAAAGCAATAAATAAAAATAACATATTTAGGCATAATTTACTTCAGCCATGATCATGGAGTTGAACTCCACGATCGTGGAGTTTTAAAATGAAGCATTGCCCTCCTTCAATCTCACTCCAACTAAATCAATGTAAATGAAAGAAAAGTGTTACAAGAATTATATGCACAATGTAAGCACACTTAATTTAACCTAAAAGCATCTCTAATTAAGCCAAAATTTGATTGCTTAAAAAAATCTAAAGATTAGTAAAATTGATTTTCAAGAATAAGAGAGAGAATGGTTTTTCTAACCTTTTAAAATGATGAGGATGTTGATAAAATGCAGTAAAACTTGTGAAATCCACTTGCAATGAGGATGGAAAGATGAAAAATTAAGTTTGGGAGAGTGAAATTGGGGTTTTAAGTTCTAGAGAATATGGATGCAAATGAGAGGGTGAGAGAGGGTTGCTTAAATTTTAAGAAATTTGAAGTTCAAAAACACGATTTGCCCTCGACCATGATCGTGGAGTTTGTTAGTGTATGCTCTAGAGCATCATGTTTTATTGTAATTTGATATTGAACCATTTATCAAAAAAAGGCATCATTCATTATTCAATTTACTCAATAAGTTATTAACTAAATAATGAATTCTAAGATACTGGAATAGTACAAAGGAATTCATAAAGAAGTTTAAGAAATGAGATTCTTATTGTATGCAAATGTTCAATATCTAAATTATCCCTACTCAATGTATTAACAAGAATGGATATTATTGGTGTGGTTAAGATCAGCACATGTTACACTTCTTTTAGGGATGATTCTCATTCATCATGATAAGAGTTGTCTAAAGTGAACATCTGGATGAGCAGTGGGAGGCTGTCTCGTTGGAGGCCTTTATTGGTGAGATTTCATATGGATGATTGATCTATGTCTGTGAAGTATATCTCACTCATATCAATAATGCAAGTATCCTTAAGACTTGAGATAACAAGGTTATCTTAATTATGGATTACTATGTTTTGACTCCTATGTTTTATTCCTCCATAGGAGGAATTCATAACTTAGAGGTTGGATATAGTATGAAGTAACTGAAGGCATTTGTTTATGAATAAAGGATTCACCACTCTAGATCAACTGTAGGGGTTTATCTCATGGATTCATGTAATATTCTTTATTCAAGAATCTCTGGCCAGAGTAGAATGTTTATTAATGAATGAGTTTCATAAGGGCATTTTAGGAATAAAGATTACGGTACATGAAAAATCAAATTTAGGGCATGATCTAACACGCTTGATCATGCATTGAGTTGACATTAATCCATACTCAAACCTAAATGAGATAAAAGAATGGTGAAAAGAGTTTATTGCATGGAATTTGATGTGGAAAGTTTATAGTCAAACTACTAACCTCTTGGCATTTGTGTAGTCATGATGTGTGACTAGACACCACTCATGATTTACATATGATGTTATTAATGAAGTTTAATAATATATTCATATGTTGCTAACATATCAAGAACCCAAAAGGTCGCACACTAAAAGTTAAGAAATGATAATCATGAATGGATATTGGTAAAATAATGTTTTGTGATTATTAGATAACTAGCATTTTTTATGTTCATTAGAAAGAGCATGAAAAGAGCTTCAATTTGATACCAATATCAATAAAATCTAATAAGTAGAACTCAAGATACAAGTGATTTAAGATGATATGTTCTATATGCATGGTATATACGAGATTTTAATGAAATTGATTGACTTAATAGTCAAAATGTGATTGTCACATGACTTATTCATGTATGATGAATTAAGTGGAAGTGCACATGATTGGCATGTGCTTTTAGAAGGAAATTTAAGTCAGTCACATGCAAGTCACATGCCAGAAGCATGTGACATGCACATGACTTGACTTATTATAACCCTAAACCTAATTAGGGTTACATATGATGTTTTTGGTGAAAACATAAGAGAGACAGAAGAAAAATTTTGACTGCCTCCTTCCTCCTTCTTCCTTCTAAAATTTCAAAGGTCAAGAACAAGAAAAACAATTTGGTTTTCATAGAACATTAAGGAGAAAACTGAATTTAATAACTATTCTTCATCTATTCTCTTTACGTTTTGTTTTACTAGTCTCTAAACAAAACTAGTAATTTGATTACTGATCATATTTTTAACTTGTGTGGATAGTTTAAAGATCCTCTATCCTTGGGGATTGAAAATTTTGCTACAACCTTGCAGAAGGCAAAAGAAAGAAGGAGATCAGCTTAAAAGTAAGTTTTTCAATCTCCTTATATGTATATAATCTTCTTTGTATGTGATGTTTTCTATGTATAGAATTGCAAGATCCATTATAAAATGTGAATTTAAAAATTTTTTAAATTATATCTTATACTGCTAATCATGTTCAAGATAAACTCCACTTGCATACTCCATATTCTATCACGATCGTGGACTTCAAGTCCACAATCATGAAGTTTACTTAGGCTCTCTTTTTCTTAACCTACCTTCTGCCATGATCGTGGACCATCATACCATGATCGTGGAGTTCCAAACATTTTTATTTTAGTTCATTTTTATTTTGTTTCAAACCTTTAAATACTAACTGAAAGGATAATTCATCTCACAAATGGAAGAAATTGCCGTTTTGAATTAATTACATTCTAACAACATAATCAACCTTAACAAAGACTTAAAAACAGAATTCTAACACACAACACACAATCACATGCTAGGTTTAAAGGTCATTAGCTAGACCTTACTTTCCTGAGGGCTTAATCTAAAGATGTTACCTCCTTTGGATGGTAAGTTAAGCCGCCAAGGTGTACCCTGCATCTCTACCCATTGACCTTAAAGGTCTTTCCTCTGTCATTCTTTAGTTCTAAGGCTCCGCTGTCAAAGACCTAGGATACTTTGAAAAGACCACTCCATCTGGATTTAAGTTTTTCAAGAAACAACCTTAACCAAGAATTGAACAATAGCACATTATCATCAATATTGATTTTACCTTAATGTGAGCATCATGTCATTGATTGGTCATCTTCTTATACAATTTAGCATTCTCATATGCTCGATGCCTTAATTCCTTCAATTCTTGTAGTTGGAGCAGCCTTTTCTCCCCTGCTTTCTTTGAATCATGATTCAGGTACTTGATTGCCTAATATGCCTTATGCTCCAGCTCTACAAGCAAATGACAGGCCTTTCCATAAACCATCCTATAGGGAGTTGTGCCTATAGGGGTTTTGAATGTTGTACAGTATGCCCACATTGTGTCATCCAACCTTGCTACCCAATCTTTGTTTGAACCATTGACTGATTCTTTCCAGGATTCTTTTCAGTTCTCTATTCATTACCTCTACTTGGCCACTAGTTTGCAGATGGTATACTGTGGATACCTTGTCATGCATATTGTACCTCTTGACCAGGGCTTTGAATTTGACATTACAGAAATGCGCTCCTCTTTCATTGATGAGTGTTATGGGGACTCCAAATCTGGCAAAGAGTTTTTTATGAATCTGCTCACAACTCTACCCTCATTGGTAGGACTAGCAACTGCTTCAGCCCATTTGGAGATATAATTGACCCCCACCAATATATACTTGCTTTCTATGGATGTAGGAAATGGTCCTATTAAATCTATGCCTCATACATTGATGTGTGCCATAATGCATTGTGTTTTAGATGTTTTTATGTTGTGTTTATGCACCAATATCGTTATATTTTGCTTTAATTATTATTTTTTTAGTGGAATTTGATACATGTGTTAAGTGTGTAGCTTTAGAAAGATAAATAAGAAGAAACAAGAAGGTTTGGTGCAAGGAGGAATAACTCCAAGAGTGTGGAACTCACTCCAAGATCGTGGCAAGATGGCAAAGGCAAATAAAAAAGCTACTGGAACTTTCCACGATCGAGGACCTCAACTCCATGATCATGGAGGCTGTGAAGAAAGCATCTAAGGCCTACTAGAAAATCCACAATCATGGACTCCAGCTCCACGATCATGGAGTCAAGCCATAAAAGAAGAAGAATGCTACTGGAAAAGTCCATGATTGTGGACTCCAACTCCACGATCGTAGACCTGGAATTATTAGGTTAAGTGGAAGATGACTTGACAGAAGATAAGCTAGAGAAAATGGATTCCATATGGAGAAAGAAAACAAAAATCTTAAAGGTCATTAATGGCCAATGGAGTCCACATCATAAAGGAGTGATGGGTAAAGAAATGGACAAATCCAGGATGGGGCAAGAATGACCTCCACCCAAGAATTTAAGGAGAAGACCATTCACCAGCATCCAAGGGGAAGAGGAGGAGAAATTAGGGTTCCAATAGCCAACTGGGTATAGTTTGTCTCTGTATCCTTCATTTCTTCTTATATTCTTTCTTAGCCATGAGTGGCTAAGCACTCTTGAAGGGTTTAATTTTTGAAATCCCTTGTTGGGATGACTAATTATGCTTGTTTGAATATTACTATGAATGTTTAAATTTAAAGATTGGTTTAGAAAAAAAATCTTTACTTTACAATTTCAATGAGAGTTGGATTGTAGAATGCTTGTTCATTGAGAGATGTTCAATTCTAAAGGTTAGTTTTCTCAACAATTTCTTATGCTCTGTGATTGGAACAAGAGTTGGATTTTGGAATGCTTATTCATTCTGGTTATGTAGACGTGTATAAGAGATCTACATATTCCTAATTCCTGTATGAGTGATTATTAGCTTCCCCAATCAGAGGACCATGACAGTGACTAAGTGAATCCAAGATTAGTAAGAAGTTTAGTTGGTTTCGCCTCAAGAGAGGGTTACCGATGCTGGAGGATCTCTTGGGTAGTAATAAGCACATGACGGTTATCTTGATTTGGTGATGATGATCTTAAATCCTATATTTCTTACCATTGTTTCACCTTCTTATCTCTAAGTTCATCTTACTTCTTTACTTACTTACAATTGCAATCGGTTACTTCCAGACACCAAACCATTATTGTTGCTTAAATAAACAAAAAATCCAAGTAGAGATGGATAGACAATAAATCCTTGAGGGCTCGTTATTGGAACCCTAATTTCTCATCCTCTTCCCCCTGGCTGCTGGTGAATGGTCTTCTCCTTAAATTCTTGAGTGGAGGTCACCCTTGCCCCATCTTGGATTTGTCCATTTCTTTGCCCATCACTCTTTTGTGATGTGGACTCCATTGCTCATTAATGCCCTTTAAGATTTTTGTTTTCTTTCTCCATATGGAATCCATTTTCTTCAGCTTATCCTTTGTCAAGTCATCTTCAACTTAACCCAATAATTTCAGGTCTATGATCGTGGAGTTAGAGTCCACGATAGTGGACTTTTTCAGTAGCATTCTTCTTCTTTTATGGCTTGACTCCACGATCGTGGAGTTGGAGTCCATGATCATGGATTTTCCAGTAGGTTTTGGGTGCTTTGTTCACGGCCTCCACGATCATGGAGTTAAGGTCCACAATCCTGGAAAGTTCCAGTAGCTTCTTTCTTTGCCTTTGCCATCTTACCACGATCGTGGAGTGAGTTCCACGATCATGGAGTTATTCCTCCATGCACCAAAACTTCTTGTTTCTTCTTATTTATCTTCCTAAAGCTACACACTCAACACACACATCAAATTCAATTGAAAATACAATAATCAAAGCAAAATGTAATGACATTGGTGCACAAACACAACCTAAAAACATCTAAAACATAATGCATTATGGCACACATCAACACCCCCAAACTTGAACTTTTGCTTGTCCTCAAGCAAAGAAAACACAACCCAACAAAGAATTGCAAGGTACTCATGATATGGCAATTGCATTTTAAAGAAGTGAACATCATTAACCTTCATCGCCCATCTTGTATAATTCCTTTATAAACTTAATGGATCCTTAGGTAATGAGAGACTAGAAATGCTTAAATTAGACAATTAGGCTTAGTCATTCAAACAATTGCACTAGTCAATACAACACAACCTAGTGTTTGATTCCTCAACTTGGTAAGTGAGTGATCTAATTTATGTTTTTGAGGATTGTAAGGTTTTTATTATTCCACTTTCTTTTGTTTTGCTCTTTTCTTATTAATAAATTTCTCTTTTTTCTTTTTTTTTAGTCTTGTTCGAGAGGTAGGTCTTTCTAATCGAATACCCCACACTTTTAGCGATGGTACTTGGTTACTTGACATACTACCTTCACTCGAATGGCTACTAGCGCTATTCTTGCCACCAAGGCAAGTTTTAGGCACCCCTAATGACAACAGAACAATTAGCTTTTAGCTTATTGCTCTTCTTTTTACTTTCCTTAGTCATTTCCCTACTTATTCATATATTCATCACATCCTTGTCTAAGCATTTCTCAAAGAGTTATGGTCTATTGCCTAGTGTACTTATAAAATGACTAAGGTTAATGGTCTAAGGTAAATATTTGTAGTTTCTTATTACCTAATGGTTTGCTAAGTTTATAAAAGGGAATAGTTCAATTAGGGTAACTTTGGATTAAAACTTACTCATATCCAAGAAAATACACATGCCCTATCCAAGTATTTGCAATTCTTTACACACACTCAATCATGCATAGGTAACAGGCAACTTAAATAAAGAAAAGAAATTCATGCATTCATGCAAGCAAACAACACATATGGGGAGTAAATTCAAGGCAATTAAAGTCAAAGCAAATAAAAGTAAACACACAATGCCAAAATCCCCATACTTAGAGAACACATTATCCTCAATGTGGAAAATCATAAGAAACACACAAAGGACAAAACAAGAAAGGAAAAGGATGGGGTTGACAATTAAATGCCTGTAAGAGAGGGAGAGGGTGGTGGAGATGGAGTGGGGGAGGGAATAGTGATGCCAGAGAGTTCAAAGAATTTCAGCATCTTCCTCCTTTGGTAGCATTGCTCTCTGCGTATGTCCAGGATAGTGTTCTCCACCCTTTCGAAGCGAGCAGTATTCTTAGCATTTCCTTACTCGAGCCTTAACAGGATTGCAGTTATGGAATTGTCGTCAGTGGCTCCTATAGCTTGTTGTGGGTTCTGCTCCTCCCACTCATTTTGTTATTCCTTTGCACCTTGAGTCTACTCTTCTGGGTTAGCAGCGCCTTCCTCCTTGTCCTCCTCATCATCCTCTTCTAGTTCTCAACATCTCTATTTTATGCTCGTTCTGTCATTGTAAGCTTTGAATTGGGTGCCCTTGGCATCCAAGATACCTGCATCATACAAATACCTAGCCAAAAATGTCTCTGATGGCAGTATGGTCAAGTTAGTGAAATCCACATCAAAATGGTCATCAATTACAATGATAATGTGACCTAATCTAATTTCTTGCTTTAAGGTCTAGCCATCTTCATGAACCCTTTCATGATATGGAATATGGTGCAAAAAGCATGTCCATTTAGCATGCACCAAAGGGGAAAGAGTTCTTATGTAGACACCTTGTTGGTTTCTATCTTGGTAAAAATAGAAACAGCTAAGAATTTATGAAGCAAAATAAGGAGAGGGTCTCTAATCAGCAAGTTAGGAGCATTCTTAGTATCGTATGCTAAGGCACCCCCTGTAATCTCATATTAAAAGGTCTTAGGCTTAAAATCGGTATGTGTGGACACAAAATCGATCTTAGGCACCCCCTGTATCGTATGTTAGGGTAGCTCAGTTGTTTCCTTTATCATGTCATAAGTCATTTTTAATGGCTTACCCTAAAGCCTAAACTTAACCTTACTAATCTTGTTTCCTACAAAGTCATAAGTGGTATAGAATTTGTGCACAAGCTCTTGGCACACATGGTGCTCTTCTATGATGAAATTACCCTAACCTAGTTTTAGGGCCAAGGCTTTAAGTGGTTCATGCACTCCTAATTTTTCAAGCAAGTACCAATCATAATAATGAGGAAGGATAATTTACTTTTTGCATACCTTTTAGTATTTCCTACCTTCCTCAGTCATGAAGATTGGAAATGGTGCACCAAATTGATTGGCTATATCAATGAGTGTGGATGATCCCAAGGCCGTTCCCTTATCCTTAGAGCACTTGGCGAGGTATTTGACTCTCGTAGACATTGCTGCAAAGGCAAACAAAGAAGGTCCTATAAGGTAGCATATAAAAAAATTCAATTTTAGGCCCCAACCGCAAAGTCCACGATCATGGAGTTGCACTCCACGATCATGGAGTTTTAAATCTGGGCATTCCCTCTTTTGACCATGGTTCAATCCAATTTCAATCAATGATGCAAAAAAATCAAGCAAAATAACATCCATAACATGCAATACAACTTAAATGTATCTCTATTCTATTCCTAATCTAGCCAAAATTAAAGCAAACAAGAAAAACCCAAAATTTGAAAGAAAAATCAAGAAAAAGAGTGAGAAAATCAAAAGATTACTTTGGAATGTGATGAATTTCTAAGGGAAATTAGGTTTGAGGTGATGGAATCTTCTTAAAATGATGATGGATAGAGTAAAAAGGAAAATGAGAGTTTTAGGTTTTGGGAGAGTGAATAGTAATTGAGGGGGGAAGAAATGCAACAATAGGGCTGCTTTAAATTTCAAATTAAACCGTGTCTAGACCAAGTCCACGATTGTAGAAAATAATAGAAGCTTTTTCTTAATTTCATGCCCAAGTCCATGATCGTGGAGTTCTAAAATCCTCTTCCATTATTCTCTTTTTATTTTATTTTATTTTATTGTACCAATGAAAATATGCAATGGTAAACTAAAATAACTCCTAGTTAACCACATACAAATCAAAAATTCACTAGAGCAATTCAACCACCAAACATAATTAACTTACATCAAACATTATACACAAATAAAAACACTCTTACATGCTAAGTTTTAGGGTCGTTAGCTAGACCTTACCTCATGTCAAGATTATTTTAGAGAAGTTACCTCACTCAGCTTTTGAATTACATCGCTAAGGTATACCTTACATCGCTACCCATTAACCTTAAAAGTCTCTCCTTTGTCATTCCTTAATCCCACTACTCCGCTTTCAAAGACCTAGGTTACTTTGAAAGGTCCGCTGCACCTTGATTTAAGCTTTTCAAGGAATAACCTTAACCTGGAATTGAACAATAGCACATTATGACCCACATTAAATGATTTTTCCTTGATGTGCACATCATGCCATTGCTTGGTCCTTTCCTTGTATAATTTAGCATTTTCATATGCCAGGTGCCTTAGTTCTTCCAATTCTTGCAGCTGCAGTAGTTTATTCTCTCCTGCTTCCTTCAAATCATAGTTTAGGTGCTTGATTGCCCAATTTCCAACTTCAGCCTTTAAAGCACTAACAACACCAAGTAATAAAACATCTTTATGTTCTTTAATTACTATGTTTGACCTATCTGATGCCCAAAGTGCATTTGTAGCTCCTATTTCTTCCAACAGTTCATATGCTGCTTCTATGGTCTTCTTCATCAAGGACCCTCCAGCTGCTGCATCAATGGTCCCTCTAGTGGTTGTGTTTACTCCATTGTAAAATGTCTGAAGCAACAACTCTCTTGGAAAATTATGATGAGGACACTTCCTTTGTAGCTCCTTGAATCTTTCCCATGTCTTATATAGAGACTCACCATCCATCTGCTGAAAGTTAGTAATCTCCTTCATGATCTTTGCAGTCTTTGCCAAGGGAAAGTATTTGGTAAGAAATGCTTGAACGAGTTGGTCCTAAGTTGTAATTAACCTTGGAGTCAATGAGTTCAACCAAATCTTTGCTTTATCCCTCAATGTAAATGGAAATAGCCTCAATATTATAGCACCTTTTGTAACTCCATTATACCTGAAAGTGTCACAAATCTCTAGAAAATTCAATATATGAGCATTAGGATCCTCATTCTGTAAATCAAAAAACTATACTGAAGACTGCAACATTTACAATAGAGCTGGCTTGATCTTGAAATTGTTGGCTGCCACAACTAGTCTCATTATGCTTTATTGGTTAGCATAGAAACCAAGTCTGACCACATCCATCAGGGTTCTCTGTTCTTCTGCCATCTCTGCTAGATTTTCCTGCACAATCCTTTCTTGAGCAATTCTTTGGTTCTCTCTTTCAAGTCTTATCGGATCTTCACAAATTTCTAACAAGGGTGATTGTGAGTTCTTGGTTCTTCTGCTCATACACCTACATGACTTAAACAAATAAAAATCAAAACTATAAAAAATGCTTAAATCAAACTTTACTCTCTTAGTAGCGACATTAAACACGTAAATCCCCAGCAACAGTGCCAAAAACTTGATCGCTCTTGAAATGGTGTGAAACGATAGTAGTTTTAATCATTACTTCACTGCAAGCATACATATTATTGTAGTAAGATATTGATCCCTCAAGGATTTATCGTCCATCCATCTCTACTTGAATTTTATGTTTATTTAAGCAATAATAATGGTTTGGTGTCTAGAAGTAACTGATTGCAATTGTAAGTAAGTAAAGAAGCAAGATGAACTTTGAGATAAGAAAGTGAAACAATGGTAAGAAATATAGGATTTGAGATCATCATCACCAAATCAGTATAACTGTCATGTGCTTATTACTACCCAAGAGATCCTCCAGCATCAATAACCCTCTCTCAAGGCGAAACTAACTAAACTTCTTACTAATCTCAGAGTCACTTAGTCACTATCATGGTCCTCTGATTAGGGAAGCTAATAATCACTCATACAGGAATTAGGAACATGTAGATCTCTCATACACGTCTACCTAACCAGAATGAATAAGAATTCTACAATTTAACTCTCCTTATGATCATAGAGCATAAGAAATCATTGAGAAAACTAACCTTTAGAATTGAACATCTCTCAATCAATAAGCATTCTACAATCCAACTCTTATTGAAATTGTAAAGCATAGATTTTATTTTGAAAACCAATCTTTAAATTTAAACATTCATAGTAATATTCAAACAAGCACAATCAGTCATCCCAACAAAGGATTTCAAAAATCAAACCCTACAAGAGTGCTTAGCCACTCATGGCTAAGAAAGAATACAAGAAGAAATGAAGGAAACGGAGAAAAACTATACCCAGTTGGCTATTGGAACCCTAATTTCTCCTCCTCTTCCCCCTGGCTGCTGGTGAATGGTCTTCTCCTTAAATTCTTGAGTGGAGGTCACCCTTGCCCCATCTTGGATTTATCCAATTCTTTGCCCATCACTCCTTTATGATGTGGACTTCGTTGCCCATTAATGCCCTTTAAGATTTTTGTTTTCTTTCTCCATATTTTCTCTAGCTTATCTTCTGTCAAGTCATCTACCACTTAACCTAATAATTTTAGGTCCACGCTCCTGGACTTTTTGTTGGTTTGCGTAGTTAATAATCAGCAGAAGAAATTTAAAATTTTTATTTTAAAACAACAAACCAAAAGATGATCTTTGCATCAAAACACAAAGAAAACAGTTTAGAGATTTGAAGCGACAGTTTGATAGTAACTCTTACATTCAATGCAGATGTCCTTCGTT
>CANYBF010115164.1:0-19271 GCA_948192965.1 Dalechampia spathulata
TAATTAATAAATTGTTATTTTTAAAAAATTTTATGGGGGCAAATTATATATATTTATATAATTATTATATATATAGTATTAAATTTTCAAAATTCAGTGGGGGCAAGTGCCCCCCTTGCCCCCCTTGTAAATCCGCCACTGTCAACACACATATATCAATAAAATTCATTATATTTCATATATACACCAGCCTCCTCTTTATAAACTAAACATCCCTTTTCTTGTTCTTGATTTATTAAGGTGTCACTTACTTTAATCTATATACACATGATTATTAAATGAACATATTTTACCAATAATATTTTCATCTTTCTTTAATTCTTTTATTTACTAATTGAAATATAACTTATATCTCTTATAGTTTTCCATCCTTATCACTCTATACATCATTAAATATTTCTATTAAACAATTGTTTAAGTATAGGTAGATTAAATCAAACATAATAAGTAATAATCATGTAGGTAATAATCATATAAAAATGATAAAAGTGATAAATATGACCATATGACTTGGTGGTACAACCATAGTATTGCATTCTACCTAAAACTAAAATCTCAAACAATTTAGATAGTCATGATCCACGGTATTAAAATTGGTATGATTGTACCAGCATATTTTGTCTAAAAACAACCCAAAAATAAGCTAAAATATCCTGATTTTCAAAAATAATGTTGAACTTGTGGAAATATGGAAATAGATTACAGTGTCCATGAAGAGTTTACAGAGGAAAGAAGAAGCAGCAGACATAAGTTACAGAAAGTAAAGTAAGTGTCTTTTGTCTTTTGGTTTTCCATACACCGGTTGATGTTACCAAGGATCAGATGATGCGTACCCTAGAAGCTACAAGTTACAACTGGGCAAGGCAAGCCTTACCAATGGACTCTACACTAAAGGTCACGGGCCCAACCTTACAGATTATTATTTTTTGTTATGTATAATTGTACAGCTCATTTTTACCTTCTGGTATTATACTAGAAATTTATTGTAACTATCATATAATAGATTATTCTAGAATACCCCAGCTGTATATATACACAGCTATGTAGCCAAATATAATTATTAAGCCATTCATTTTTTACATGGTATCATAGCAATCCTATCCAACAAATGGCTAGAGCAGAAATTCCTACTAAATTTACTGAAGGCGATGCCCTTCATCTACAGACTTCCAACCACCCTGGAATGCTACTCATTAGTAGTCAGCTCACCGGGCTTAATTTTTTTTATCATGGATCAGATCCATGACCTTAGCTTTACGTGCTAAGGATAAACTTGGCTTCGTCACCGGAGTTATAGCTAAACCAAAAGATGATGACCTCTTGCTTGAGCGATGGCAGAAGGTGGACAGCATGGTTAGCTCTTGGGTCCTAAATACAGTATCTAAGGAACTCGTGGACACCTTCATCTACACTTCTACGTCTAAGGAACTCTGGGACGAGATCACGGAACAGTTTGGCGAGAGTAATGGTCCAATCTTGTACTAGATCAAGAAAGGGATCAGTGACCTAAAACAAGAAAATCTCACGATATCTGCTTATTATGGGCAGATCAAGAAACTATGGGATGAATTAAACTGTCTCCAAACACTACCTACTTGTACCTGTAAAGCAGCAAAGAAACTCAATGAATTGAATGCAAAGGATAGGCTCATCCAGTTTCTCATGGGTTTAGATGAGTCCTTTGATCATGTCTGCAATCAGATCCTACTAATGGACCCACTCCTAAGTGTTAACAAAGCTTATTCAATGGCCCTGCGAGTAAAAAAACAAAGGGAGATCAATCAGGATACTAGCACCAACAATGCAGCTATGAATACTCGAGGTCAGACTCAAAAATAACAATTCAGGCGTAAGGACTCTATCAAAAAGGATAACATGAAGTATGAACACTGTAAACTGGGAGGACACATAAAAGAGACTTGTTTCAAGCTGAATGGATACCCAGAATGGTTTACTGAGTTGAAGAAAAAGGGGAAGGGCAAAACCAACTTAGCTGCAAATGTTACAATCCAAGGAGATAGAGAACCCGAGAATATTAACTAGTCTGAGATGATCCAGCAAGAACTTGCAAAGTACCTAAAGGTAAATCAATCAAAAATCACAGAAAGTAAAAATCACTGCGGTTTTGCAGGTACTAATTCTAATTACTACTCTGCATGCTTATCTGATAAAGTTAATGACTCATGGGTGATAGACACAGGAGACATGACCCACATGTGCCATAATTACACACAAATAAGATCACCCAAACAACTCCATAAAAACACTTAAATTACCACATAAAACTTCTGTATGTGAGGTGTGTCCACTAGTTAAGCAACACAGATTGAGTTTTCAGAAAAGCAAAATAAACATAACAAGTGTTTTTGAATTATTGCATATGGATTTATGAGGACCAAACAAGGACACTCAATTTCAAATTCCAAGTATGTTTTGACTATTGTTGATAATTTTTCAAGAATCACCTGGACCTACTTACTGCATGATAAAACCAAAGTTTTCCATGTTTTCAAAGAATTCTATCAAATGATTCAAACACAATTTTCAAAAGTCATCAAACATGTGTGAACTGACAATGGAATAGAGTTTATCAACACCCATATTCAAAGTTTCCTCAAAGAAAAAGGGATCCTCCATCAGAAAACTACCCCATACACCCTACAGCAAAATGGTATAGTAGAGAGAAAACACAAGCATCTATTACAAGTAGCCCGACCATTCATGTTCACCTCCAAATTACCACAATAATTTTGGAGTGAAAGCATCCTAATCGCTACTTATCTAATCAATCAAATGCCCACCAAAGTATTGAACTGGAAAACACCATATGAAATTATGTTCAATAGATCACTTACATATGATCATCTCAAAATTTTTGGATGTTTATACTTTGCTATAAATGTCAGTCCACATAAATAGAAATTTGAACCCAGAGCATTAAAATGCATTTTCATTTACTATGCATCAGGACAGAAAGCTTATAAACTTTATGAAATCAATACACAAAAAATCATTGTTTCAAGAGATGTTATTTTTTATGAAAATGTGTTTCCTTACGCTAGTACACACACCACAACAGAATCATCACCAATATTACCTAATCAAACCATATTTTTAGACACAGAAGACCAAGAACACTTAACCCAGAATGACCAAATGATAGACCATACCCACTTACCCGAGGATGACTATCTACCGCCACTTACCAATCCAACAAATCCTACTGAACCCAATGCACCAGCCCAACCACAAGAGCCCTAACCTGTCAGGAAAAGTTCTAGAGCATCAGTCCCACCTGTTTGGCTAAATGAATACGTACATAATGCATAAAATAGTTTAACTCTTGCCAGCACTCATCGTGATTCACAACACTCTAACCCTTCTGTCCTTCACCCAATAACCACCACCAACAATCCATCCTACATGCACTTCTTAGCAAATGTTTCTATTACACATGAACCATAATTTTATCATGAGGCAAAAGAGGACAGTAATTGACAACATACAATGAACCAGGAATTAGAAGCATTGGAGAAAAATAAGACCTGGCAACTAACTAGTCTTCTTACAAGCAAAAAGGCAATCAATTCCAAATGGGTTTATCGCATTAAATATAAGCAGGATGGGCAGATTGATAAATACAATCAATTAGCTGGCATTGATTACCATGACAGTTTCTCACCTGTGGTAAAAATGGTCACTGTACGACTATTTCTCACTATAGCAACCAAACATGATTGCCCAGTTCATCAGTTAGATATAAACAATGCATATTTGCATGGTTATCTTAATGAGGAAGTGTACATGCAGCCACTATTGGGTTACATAAAAGCAAAACCAAGAGATGTATGCAGACTGGTTAAAAGTATCTACAAACTTAAGCAAGCAGGCAGATAGTGGAACAAACAATTCACTGAAACATTACAAGAGCTCTACTTTAAACAATTAGCACATGATCACTATTTGTTTATCAACCATGCCACAACTAATCCCATTTTTATCATTTTTTATGTTGATGATTTATTAATCATAAGCCCAAATAAGACTACTATTCAACATATCAAAGCTCACCTTGACCAGAAGTTTACCATCAAGGATCTTGGCTATGCCAAATATTTCCTTGATTTTGAAATCGCTAGATCCACAATTGGTATGTTCCTTAGCCAACGTAAATACATCAGTGACATCATTCGAGACTGCAAGCTCGACATGCCAAACGTGTCAACTATCCAATGGTAAGAGATCAAAAATTGGACAATGACTCGGGGATTTTACTCACCAAACCAGAGGTCTATCACCGGTTTGTTGGACAACTACTCTACTTGGGTCTCACTCGACCAGACATCTCTTACTCCACTCAACAAGTTAGCCAGTTCATGCATGCACCCCGTGACGCCCACCTCACCGTTGCTCTACACCTGGTCAAATATCTACGAAGCACAATCAACAAAGGGTTGTTTCTTCCTAAAACCAACGATCTCCAGATACGAGCATTCTATGATGCTAATTGGGCATCCTGCCCTTTAACATGAAGATCGGTTACTGGGTATTGTATATTCTTGGGTCCCTCCTTAATTTCTTGGAAATCAAAGAAGCAGCAAACAATCAGTAGATCCTCAGCCGAAGCTGAATACAGAAGCATGGCAGCTACCGTTTATGAATTAAAATGGCTAAGTTACTTACTTTCTGACTTCCATCAGTTAGATATAAACAATGCATATTTGCATGGTTATCTTGATAAGGAAGTGTACATGCAGCCACCATTGGGTTATATAAAGCAAAACCAGGAGATGTATGCAGATTGGTTAAAAGTATCTATGAACTCAAGCAAGCAGGTAGATAGTGGAACAAACAACTCACTGAAACATTACAAGAGCTCCACTTTAAACAATTAGCACATGATCACTGTTTGTTTATCAACCATGCCACAATTAATCTCATTTTCATCATTGTTTATCTTGATGATTTATTAATCACAGGCCCAAATGAGACTACTATTCAACATATCAAAGCTCACCTTGACCAGAAGTTTACCATCAAGGATCTCAGCTACGCTAAATATTTCCTTGGTATTGAAATCGCCAGATCCACAACTAGTATGTTCCTTAGCCAACGTAAATACAACAATGACATCATTCGAGACTGCAAGCTCAACATGCCAAACGTGTCAACTATCCAATGGTAAAAGATCAAAAATTGGACAATGACTCGGGGATTTTACTCACCAAACTAGAGGTCTATCACCGGCTTGTTGGACAACTACTTTACTTAGGTCTCACTCGACCAGATATCTCTTACTCCACTCAATAACTTAGCCAGTTCATGCATGCACCCCGTGACACTCACCTCACCGCTGCTCTACACCTGGTCAAATATCTGCGAAGCACAATCAACAAAGGGTTATTTCTTCCTAAAACCAACGATCTCCAGATACAAGCATTCTGTAATGCTGACTGGGCATCCTGCCCTCTAACACGAAGATCAGTTGCTAGGTATTGTATATTCTTGGGTCCCTCATTAATTTCCTGGAAATCAAAGAAGCAGTAAATAGTCAGTAGATCCTCAGCCGAAGCTGAATATAGAAGCATGGCAGCTACCGTTTGTGAATTAAAATGGCTAAGTTACTTACTTTCTGACTTCTAGCTACCTGTTCAATTACCCATAACCCTATACAATGATAGTCAAGTTGCTAAACACATCGTAGCAAATCCAGTATTTCATGAGCGTACCAAACACCTTGAGATTCACTATCACATCATGCGCGACTGTCTTAAAATAGGCTTTATCTCCACTCAACACGTCCCATCTCGACATCAACTCATCGATCTCTTCACCAAAGTACATAACGCCTCTCCTTTCTTCGACCATCTTGGCAAGATAGGGCTTCTCGCGTCCCCAGAGCCTCCATCTTGAGGGGGGTGTTTGTTGAACTTATGGAAATATGGAAATAGATTACAATGTTCACGAAGAGTTTACAGAGTAAAGAAGAAGCAGTAGACATAAGTTACAGAAAAGTAAAGCAAGTGTCTTTTATCTTTTGGTATTCCATACACCGGTTGATGTTACCAAGGATCAGATGATGTGTACCCTAGAAGCCAGAAGTTACAACTGAGCAAGGTAGGCCTTGATAATGGACTCTGCACTAAAGGCCATGGGCCCAACCTTACAGATTATTATTTTTTGTTATGTATAATTGTACAGCTCATTTTTACCTTCTAGTATTATACCAGAAATTTGTTGTAACTATCACACAATAGATTATTCTAGAATACCCCAGCTGTATATATACACGGCTATGTAGCCAAATACAATTATTAAGTCATTCATTTTTTACAAATAATAATTAAAAGAATTGAGTATCAATATAAATATGGTTTACTAATATCAAAATCAAGATTAAGAACCCAAGATACAACAAACCAAATATGTAACAACATTATAAAAAATTACATTAATAATTATAATTTTAAAGGATTATGTTGAAATCACATTGATAAACAGTTTTATAAATAATATCTCATTATTGATATAGTTAAAAAAGTGATAGTGTATTGTACCTAATCTCATATTGTGTCAATAAAATAAAATTTTATTTTTTAAATAACTTGTAAAATTAAATGGTATTATTTTTGAATTAATTTAATTTTTTATTAATAAATATGAGAATTTAATTTTCAATCTATTTGAAAAGATAATGATATAATTTTAAAATTAGTTTTTCATTTATGTATTTTTTTATTATGTTTTAATTTGTTTATATATTAAAAATGGATAAATTATAATATTAATATAATTATTGATTTTTAATAAAAAGTAATTGTTTAAATTTAATTGTGGTTTTTCTATATGTATATATAAATGTAAAACCTAAAATTATTATAAATAATAAATATTATCATGGAATAAAACTAGATTTATTTAATTTAATTCATATTTTTTATTTTTTAAAATTTTATTTTGTAAAGCGAATTAGATTAGGATAGTAATTTATTTTTATTATTATATTTTTATTACCTTGATATATATATATACTGTTTTTAATTTTTAATTATTTTTAAAATTTTAAATTTTCAAAGTAAAAGATTTTAATTATATAAGACAGAAGTTTGTTAAGGAAAGAAATAAAATGAAAATTTGATTAGGAAGCTAATCGATTCTCATTTTAATTATTTTTTTAAATTTTATTTTTTAATTTGTAATTAATTGTTAAATTTTACTGCATAAGATCACATGAATCTTATATGACACCATAAATGATTTTTTTTACATACATATATATATATATATATATATATATATATATATATATATATATAAAAATTTAGTCTTTTTATCCCTCCTAATAAGCAATCAATATAGCCCCTTTTATGCATAAATTCAATACGAAGAGAATCACAAAGTTTTAACCAATCCAAACTTGAACAGAGATTACTTCATTAAAAAGGGATTTAATGTAGATCAAGAGATTAGTTTGGTAAATATTATCTATAAATAAGATATAACTTTATATTTCCGTAATTTTAATATAAATTAGATGAAAATAAATATCAAAGTCGATTACAAAATGCATGTATGAGTGCTGCTATGAGAAAGGTAGATGATTGGAAGAACAAGGAGGTTGCTCCACTTTTGGATTTAGAGCGCGGACGAAGAGTATCTCCACCGCCATAAACTCCTTTGCCAGCCCTTATTTTAACTTCATGCCTTCGCTCTTTAATTCCACTCATCGGTTCATGTACATCTGCAAAACACAAATTAAGCAACATGCTCATAGTACACTGCAACTACTTCATAATTTAACGATCAAAAAAGGAAAAGAGGTATTCAACATGATGTAAGCTACCTTCAAAAGATTGATCATCATGTGGAAGAATATATGCACGGAGAAAAAAAAGGTACGAAAATACAATTAAATTGCTTGTCTCTTCGACAAAATTGTCTATTTTTGTCATTAATTTTGTAGCCACAAGTTTGAAAATCCGTCAGTATATTATTAGAGCAAAGCATTACGAAGATACATATTAATTATAAAATATCAATAATCATGTTGAAGAATGCAACTGCATACGATAAATATAATGTAACGTTGGGCCATTTCAGCTATGATTCAACCATAGAATATGGAACCTAAAAACAACCATCTAGGAAGATGAATTGAAGACTCTTCAGCAATTCCTTCATTATGAAGGAGTGTAAACGAAAAATGAAATAAAATCACTTACCGTTAAACTGATTTGACCTACGGTTTGGTGGCTTTCGTCGATGAGTGAGAGCAACTTCAGATGAACAGTGCGGAAGGGATTTGGAACATACGAGAAAGAAGAGCCAAGCTACCACTATCTCTTTCTTCATTTTAGCTATTTGAAAATCATTTGATGGCAATTGGGGTTTTGAAAATACAAGTGAAGAGTGGTATAAATTCTATCTCACTTTGGTGGTTTTATAAGATTTCTTTTCACCCGGTGAGGCTGTGAGAATACATTCGGTGTCTCAGAATGAATCTTAAAAAAATTAATAATGTATATTTACATATATAATAAGAGAATAAATGTTTTGTGTGTCAGGTTTGAATTAATTATATTATTTTCTTATTATTGTCATTCGTTGGATTTGATGCTAATTTTGAATTAGGAGACTACAAATCCATCATGTTAATATCAAATTATCATTATATCAATGTCATATCATGCATATTTTATTCATAGAGAATTACAATACGATGTATTCTTTAATATTTATAATATATTCTTTATGATTTAATAAAAAAAATGTATAATCATTTATTTATAGATATTAAAAGCATCATTTTTACAAAGCTTCCAGTATGTGTTTGAATTACATATATGGCTTGTACATTAGTTGTTTGTCACTAAAAATACTTGTTAGAGTAATGATTTTAAAGACAAATTTTTAAATAATTAAAATTAAATTAATTCTCATATTACTACTAAAAATTATTTTCACACTAAATTGGAAAACAATTTTTCCAATACTGTTTATATATTTTATTCATAATCATGAATTTAAAATAAATTTAATTTGTTATTCTTGAAAACGACCTTCTATTTTGTGAAAGAAAGGTTTTAAAAATGTTTGAGTAATTTTTTCCTTGCCTTAACTAATATAATTCATTATATCATTTATTTCTCTATGTTATCATAAAATAAAAATAAAGTTTGTTTTCTTCTTAAACTTTTGTGATTATGAATTATATTAATATATAAATTATTTTTTGATCATTCATTATTTAATATTTTAATTATATTAAAATTTAGATTTTTCTGAAATAAATAAATGACGTTTGTGATTAAAAAAATATATAATATGAATTTGATATGATGTTAATATGATAAGTAATATTAACAATTTTTTTTTCAATCATCCCATCGTTACACAAAGTAAAGTATTAAAAATCATTACCTTTTTAAACAAAAATGGGTAAAGTTGAATGATTTTTTAAGCTAGTAACCCTTTTATTTTCTTTTAGATTCCTTTTGAAATTGAAATTATCTCAAAATGTACATACTATTTAAATTTATTGTTTGATTTAAGTCAAAAGTACTTAAAATTAGTAAGTCAAAAAAATTTGATTTATTCTTTTAAGTGTTTCATAACATTATTAATACTTATTTATTTTTTAAAAATTTATTAAATTTAAAATATATTTGATAGCATAACTTAGAACAGTTAAAAAACCGTAAAATAATAAATTGAAAATTTCAATTTATTTTTTGACTTAATATGCTATGACATTTGTAAAGTTTCATAAAGACATACTTTTGTATCATCCAAGAATACACAGACATTGAATATATTAATTTAATAAAATTTCTAAATATTTTAACTGTTCAATTTATCAAGTTATGTTATTCAATAGAAATTTTTTATATTTATTATTTTCAATATTTAATTTTTGAACAATTAATTAATACTCCATAGAGACTAAAACTTTTTATTATTCTTGGCAAAATATTCATTGCGGGTAAAGCGAGTACGTAAAGGTGGACGGTGCCGGTAACGGAGTACTTTCGGTAAAATGCTAAAGATAAAAAAAATAAAAAAAGGAAAAGAACAAGAAGAAGAAAGGAAAAAGTGCTTTTCCATTGAGCATCCATTTGAAAAAAGGAAGATATCAATGAATATGATACTTTTATTGAACCATTTTTCTCTCCACTACACTGGAGCATTTGTTTTCTTTTTTAAAAAAATCTCTTAAACCATCTTCATTATACAAACTTTATTGATTAGTTATTTTTTAATCAAACTAAAGTCATAAGGAATAAAGCCAAAAAATGAACACATCTATGCTTTGAATAGAATAAATTACCATTTTAATAATAATATATTAAAAAGAATGATAAAATTAAAAAAAGTTAAGATGTTATCTTTCTTTTCAATATTTATAAAAATTAATTCTTTTCATCTAATTTCATATAAAATTTGTTTGATTTTTATCTAAAGAAATTTTATTTAAAATCTAATATAAATATTAAATACTTAATTACCTTAAAAAAATATAAAAATTAAATAATATTAATATTAATTTATAAAAATTAAATTAATTTTAATTTATAGAATCTAATTTTTTTATCTAATTTTATATAAAATAAAATAAATATAACAAACTAAATAGTAAGCTCGATTTAATGATTACCTCCACTCACATGCTTCATGAGAAAATTTCTCTGGAGGCCACACTGAAAAGGTGGTGCACCTTACTAGTATGGACAATCCTTCTTCTTCATTCATGTGCCCTTCCATCTAGAAATCTGCATTCTTCGAGTGTACGACTAGTTTATTAATGTGCCCCTCCACCTAGAAGCCTGCTAGGAGCCGCTTCTTGTTCATGGTCTCTCTAGTACTAACATCCACTCTCTACCCTCGTCAACCCCAGGTGTCACATGCCCACCAACTTCAGCTTGATTCATCCTCGAACCACACCATACTAGGAGAGGTCCCGGCTTTGATACTAAACTGTAACAACCCGATTTGATGATTTCTTCCACAACCCAACATGAGACCTTTCTAGCATGTTTTATCCTCATTCACATGCTTTCCAAGGATACTTCCCAGAAGGTCACACATCCTATAATTGCTTCAGGTCAAACATGCTTAATTATAAAGTTCTAATGGAATAAGCACCACATGCTTCCCAAGGATACTTCCCAGAAGGTCACACATCCTATAATTGCTTCAGGCCAAACATGCTCAATTATAAAGTTCTAATGGAAAAAGCACTAAAAAGATAGATGCACGCTGTTAGTATAGATAGTACCTATACAATTACTTAAGTTATTCTCAATTATACAGTCTCATACTTGCACAATCTTGAAATCACTCAATTGTGCAGCCCCATCCCTATGCAATTTTAGGATTCCTTTTCTTTGGGTGTGAGATTAGTTCATTCACATGTCCTTCCGCTTAGAAGCCTGACAAGAGCCACTCCTTATCCATGCTTTCTATCACACCGACATCCAGTCCTCGCCTTTGTCAGCCTAGGTGTCACAGTAATAATTTTAATTTATCAAAATTAATTTTAATTTAATTTTACAGAAAATAGTATTATTTTTATTTTATAAAAACAAAAATTTATCTAATTTTATATAAAATAAAAATAAAAAATAAAAAATAATAATTTTGATTAATAAAAATTTAATTTTATATAAAACAGTAGTAATTTTAGTGTGTAAAAACTAATTTTTACTTAATTTTATATAAAATAAAATAAATTTAGAAAATTAAGTATAAAAAATTTTAGTTTATAAAAATTAATTTTCATTTAATTTTACATAAACTAGCAATAATTTTCATTTATCATTTAATTTTATAAATATAGTAATAGTTTTATTTTCTAAAATGAAATTTTATCTAATTTTATATAAAATAAAAAATACTAAATAATAAATAATAATAGTTTTGATTATTAAAAATTTAATTTGAATTAATTTTATATAAAATAGCTGTAATTTTAGTGTGTAAGAACTAATTTTATATAAAATAAAACAAATATAAAAAATAAGTACAAATAATTTTAATATCTAATTTTAATTTTTATTTAATTTACCAAAAACAGAAATAATTTAATTTATAAAAATAAATTTTAATATAATTTTATAAATATAGTAATTGTTTTATTTTCTAAAAATAAATTTTTATCTAATATTATATAAAATAAATATAAAAACTACATTATAATACTTTAAAATTTATAAAACTAATTTTCAAGTAATTTTATATAAAATATAAAATATGTATAAAATACATAAAAACTATATAATAATTCTTTTAATTTCTAAATATTTATTTCATCTGATACTATATAAAAAATAATATTTATCTAAAAGAATTTTATTCAAATTCAAAACATATTAATTTTTATTTATTTAAAAATTAAAGAATAAAAGATAATTTTCTATCAAATAAAATAATGTAAAAATTAAATAATAATTATATTTTATAAAGATTAATTTGTATGAAATTTTATATAAAATAATAGCAGTTTTCATTTATAAAAATTAATTTTGATTTATAAATGTTAATTTTTATCTAATTTTATCTTAAATAATCTTATCAGAACACAAATATAAATATTAATTTTATCTAACTAAAATAAATTTAAAAATTAAATAGATATTTATTCTAATGTTAGTAAGAGAATGATTAATGAACATAAAGTATATTTTATTTTTTATGAAATTTTTGAATATAAAATAATTATATATTTAAATTAAAATATAATTTTTATATTATATATATATACTCAAATATATTTTATTTTATATTATAAATGACCATATTTATTTAATTATTTTTTAAATTTTATGTTAAAATATAATTAATTAATTAATTATAATATAAATATAAATATCATAAATATAATGCAAAAAATATAATATGAATTATCTTAATGAAAATAAAATATAAGAAAACTAAAATAGAGTAAAAGATATTAAGGTATGTAAAGTTATTATAATAAAATTAATTAAAGTATCAATTTATTTAAGTTATCATAAATTTTAATTTAAATAATAATATAGATTTATAATAGAATTTTAAATGATATTTATAATGATAAAATTTTAGGTAATAGAGATTTTATTTTAAAAATAATATATGATAATAAATTTTATTCAAATTATAGTTATGCATTTCAATAAAATTTTAAAAGATATGTATAATAAAAGAATTTTAAGATGATGAAAATCTTAATAAAAGTTTATTAGAATTAGAATTATGTATTATAATAAAATTTTAAATAATATTTATAATGTTAAAGTTTTAAGTGATAAAAATCTTATTATGAAATAATATATATAATAATAAATTTCATTCAAATTAAAATTATGTATTTCAGTAAAATTTTAAAATGATATATATAAATATATATAAATATATAATATTAATAGTAGAGTTTTAAAATAATAAAAGTCATATTATAAAAATAATATATGAAATAGTAAAATTTTATTAGAATTAGAATTAGAATTATGTATTATA
Source organism: Dalechampia spathulata (assembly GCA_948192965.1). NCBI lineage: Eukaryota > Viridiplantae > Streptophyta > Magnoliopsida > Malpighiales > Euphorbiaceae > Dalechampia > Dalechampia spathulata. The sequence continues at coordinate 13,498 of CANYBF010115164.1, forward strand.
ATAAAATTTTTAATATATATATATTATAAGAAAATTTGAAGATGATAAATATTTTATTATAAAAATTATGTATAATAGTAAAATTTTATTAAGATTAAAATTATGTATTATAATATAATTTTAAATAATATATATATAAATAATATTTTATTAAAATTAAAAAATACTAAAAATTAATTATATAAAATGATATAAATAATAAACAAAAAATTAATATTAACATTCAATACATGTAACATAACTCTACTACATATAAAAGAAATAAGAGATAAGAGGTTGGTAAAAATATCATCCTACCCTTCCCTCTATTTCAAATATAAATATTCGTCTATTTCAAATATAAATATTAGTTATTTTTATTATTTAATAATTTAATATTAAATTTGTTATTATTATTATTATTTAATAGTATATTTTTAGTTTATGTTTATAATAACTAATTTTAATTTAAAGATTTTTATTAAAATAAAAGAAAAATAATTATTATTTTTATAATATAATAGTTTAATTTGTTAAAATTAATTTCTATCTAATTTTATATAAAAAATAATATATAAATCATTAGTTTTAAGTAAATATAATTTTATTAAGAAACCTAAGTTTGTTAAAATTAAATTTAGTTTATTTTAGATATCAAAATAGTAATAGTATTAATTTATAACAACTAATTTCTAACTAAGAATTTTATTCAAAATTAAATATAAATATTAATTATTTTATTATCTAATATTTTATTTTATTAAAATTAATTTTTATTATTTAATTTTATGTAAATAATAAAAAATAAAAAATAGTCCTAAAAATAGATATTAAAAAATTTAAATTTGTTAAAATTAATTTAATGTAATTTTAATTATTTAATAGTAATAGTTTTAATTTATAACAATTAATTTCTATAATAAAATTATATAATGAAATATATTATTTATGATTAATTTTTAAAAATAAGAGATGTTTTATTAAAATTGTAAAATTATCTCATATCATCAATATTCGACTCAAGTTTTTTAAACTCATATTATAAAGGTCAAATGAAATAAATTGATAAAACATACTTTTACTAGAGTTTTAGTTAATATTAAGAGGAAGAATATGACAAATTAAATCATTGTATACCATTTTTTCTAGATTTGTTAAAATTTTGTTAAAATTAATTATATTATCTAAATTTAGATAAAAATAACATGTGAATAATTAGTTTTAAGTAAATATATTTTTATTAGTAATTCTAAATTTATTAAAATTAATTTTTATGAGTGAGGTATTAATTCATCTAGAATGATTTGTAACTACAATATTGTTGACTCATTTGGAGTGAAGGGTGATGTACAAATCTATGATTAGATCTTAATGGAGTCATCATCTAGTAAAAATCATGAAATATGACTAGTTCGAACCTAACGAGAGTGCTAAACTTAACCCTTCAAAGTAGAGTTCAGATGATCAGATCTATCGTATCTAAATTATATAATTATTTTTTCATTTAATTAATTATTGTATTTCCTAAGCAGGTGTATGAGCATTTTATACATCCAAGAGTTACAAATTACAACTATGAAAAAAGGGATAAAGAGAAGATAAAAGATACAAAATAAAATTACAATAAAATTATAATACATTGCCAGATATGGAAATAAATAATAATTAATGAACGAATGATCAATTTACGTACAAAATAGATGTTAGTTCGTGTGATAAACATATACAAAAATAAAATATCAATATGCTATCTATACATTAATATACTATATAAAATCAACAAAGCATACAATTGCATTAACAACTATTCCACCATAGTTGCTAGTGTAGTTATTTTGACAAAAAATAATTGTTAGCTCAACCAAATAAGAAACAAGTAACAAATAATATGTCATTCAATCAAAATAAAATCCATTCACCAACTATATCAATATTACATGAAAAATAATAATATAAATTAATTATATTAAAACATATATCCTAACATCAACATACAAACAACAAAATATATTTCATCATAAACATACCAATATTATATACATGGTAATAAGTTTATAAAAAATGAGTTGCATTAGCAACTATTCCCTTTAATAAAGAGCTGTACCAATAATTTTTTATTATAAAAGAGTTGCTAGCAAAAATGTATAGAAAGAAAACAATTGCTAGTGCAACTTCTAATAGAAGCAGAAAGAGAAAATGGTAAAATACATAATATATATCAACTAATATAATCATTAAGAAATGATAAAAGAGAAGACAAAGGAATAAAATCTTGAAAACTGTTTGATTGATATTTGATTTTAACAAAAATGTTATGGATTTAATGAAAATGACTATTGAATATTATAGATTTAATGAAATGATTATTGAACAAAGCAATTTCATTAAATTAATTTATGAAATCATAAATGAAAAGAAGTCAAAGTCATCATAAGCATTTAATGTATTCATAAACAAATATAGCATGACATTATCATAATACATCATAGTAAAAAGCATAAATAAGGAAATTAAGCTTTTGCATCTTAGAAGAGTTGTTGGCACAACTCTTTCATAGTAAAAGAGTTACATTAGCAATTGTTCTTGATGGAATTATTGCATTAACAACATTATTTCACTCTCACATAAGTCATTGAACTTAATTGATCATTGCCCTTTTGCATGAATTTTCTAGAAAATAAATAAAATGTAAAAATACCCTCAGATTAGTACCTTTGATTATTGTCATAATTTTCCAAATTTTTTAAAAGAATCTTCAAATCCTCTAAAACTTGCTTAAAAAAAATTTAAGAAAAAGATTTGAATTTTTTGAAAATAATTTTAAAATAATTTTTAAGGGCACTTTAAATTAATTGTAAAATAATTTTTTAAAATAAATTCAAAACAATTTTAAAATTTAAATTCAAATTACTGATATAATTCAATTTTGTACTTTAAAATAATATTTTTACTAATTTCAAGAAATAACTAAGAGTATAAAATAATTGTATTCAACTATTTCTTCTCCATTTTTTGGAAATAAACGATCCATTATTTATAAGAAAGTGACGGGATTAAGAACCCCGAGTCTTTCAATATGGGAAAAATGAAGTATTGCTTTTTTTATTGAAAAACTTGTGTTAGCAACTTATTAAGAAGTTGCTAACTCAACATTTTACCTAAAAGACTTATTGACATGAATCTTTGTGCAAAAAGTTGCTAAGATAATTAATTTATTTAATTTTTGAGAATGTTACAAAATTTTGGCTTATATGAAAAATTAATCATACAACATCAATAAGCAAAAGATCAAATAAAAATTGAGTACTAATAGTTGGCACTTGTTTGAACATATTTATCGAAACCATCGTTGAATAAAATATATTTAAACATGAATTTTATTTGAAGAACATAACCAAAAGCAATTGATTTAATAAAACATGTACCTGCTTGATGATAGGATTTAACCAAGACAATGTCAAGAGACATTGATGTTGCACATATATAATGATAGGACTAGATTGACAATGCTGAGAAATGTTGATGTATCTATGTAGTGATAAGACTAGACTAGGGCAATGCTTAAAAATGTTGATGTGCCTACATAATGATAGGACTTAATCGAGGTAATATAGAAAAGTGTTGATGTTCCTATGTAGTTATAGGACTTAAATGGGATAGTACTAGGAAATGTTGATATGATCTTTCATTTAGTATAAATTTTAAATATCTATATATGATTCTAGATTGAGGATGACTTATGAAACATCATAAGTGAAGCTCCCTTAAGGATGAATTTTGAAATAATTAATGATGTTACATTGATGATGGATTGTTGATATTACTTTGTTAGGGAAGAATTTGTAAATTTTGAGGATTTTTCAAAAACTTGATTTTCAAGAATTTCTAGATCATATTCCCAACATTTTAGCTTGTATGAATGATTCCATGGACTTAAATGATAAACCAATTTGTCTAAACTAAATTTCATAATTTTTCAAAAACTTAATTTTCAAGAATTTATAGATCATATTCCCAACATTTTGGCTTGTATGAATGATTCCATGGACATAAATGATAAACCAATTTGTCCAAACTAAATTTCATAAGTTTAGAAATAAACTTGTAAAATTTGAGTTTTTCAAAAACTTTTGAATCATACATCCAATATTTTAAAGCTCATATAACTTATCCTATAATCATAAAATACAAATTAATTAGTTCATTAGCATTCTAACTCGTGCAAATGGAATTTTTCAAGTGTGGTTGCCCTTAGAATTAGTAAGCATAATTAAGCTTGTATGTAAATTTTTATATTAGGTACATTATTGCTTATCGCTTAAGGAATGGGATGTCATAACCCATTTTATACATTATCTTATGGATTAATAATCCCAATAGTGCTAGCTTGGTAGACTTACTAGAGTGTGATTTTCACTTTTGAGGCAATTCTAAGCTCAATCTTTGATTAATCATGAAAATAAGATTTTAGGGGTTTCTTAGGGTTTTAAAGAAAATATTTCCATGTAAGTTATTTTCTTATGCAAGTGATTTAACATAAGTGTTCATGCTTCATGCAATCTTTCCATGAAACAATTCATACACATGCAGGAGTTCCATGTAATTCTTTATATTCACATAAGAGTTCAACATAACCTTTTATTTTTCCTTAGTTTCTTATAATTTTTCATTGTTTTCACTATTTTCACTATTTTTCTATGTTTCTCTCACTCTTCTTTTTTTATAAATTTTTCTTTTTTTCTTATTTTTTGACATCTAATGATCATTCTTATTGTAGGGCTATGACATTGTGTAGAGTTATGACTTGGTAACTAATGCATATGACTCATGTCAGGAGCTACCATAAGCTATTCAAGAGAGTAGACACCATCCCATTCAATATGCTTGCTAAAGCTTAGGGTCGATTCATGGCACATAATGAGAAAGCCACTTTGATATTGTTGGTAAAGTGGTGGTGGGATACCACCCATACCTTCCACCTTCTTATAAAAGAGCTGACAATTACATCATCATTCTTCATTACTATTATAGGTGTCAGATGCACTAGCACCCCTATCCTCTTCGATGCAAAACTTATTTTGAATCTTGACAAACTCTTTCTAGTATGCTTTATCCTCACTCACATGCTTCTTAAGGAAACTTCCTAAAGAGGTTACCCATCTTAAAATTATTCTAAGCCAAACATGCTTAATTATGGAGTTCTTATGGAATAAGCATAAAAAAGGTTGATACACCTTATTGGTATGGATAATATCTATCAAATCTCTTAAGCTATTCTTAATTGTTCAATCCCATTTTTGTATAATCTTAAAATTTTTCAACTATGTATCTTCATCTTTATATAGTTTTACGATCCCTCTTCTTCAAATGTGGGATTAGTTCATTCATATTTCACTCCACTTAAAAGCCTATTAGAAGCCACTCTTTATGTATGTTCTCTCTATCATTAGTGACCACTATGTGAGAGTAGCACATCCTGGACGTGGGAATGCTGCACGCTGTTCGGCGTGAAATGCCGTGGTGCTTGCTCTCGGAAGTATAGATCCCTGAGTTACTACAGGAACTAGACAGATCGCGTCGAGAAAATGGAGTCGCCACCCGGCTTATTTAATCAACTCAATTTAGCAACTAAACAAACCAGGAAAATGTAAACCCAAGCCTTCCTGCTGAGGGAAAGCAGCCCGAATTTCTTCAGAGAACGGGTTCGGCATTTCGATTTTATTCATATTCCGCATTATCATATTCACTTTATCCGGTTTTAATAAAAGCGCAAATCACACACAATTAGGTTGAAG
>CANYBF010115196.1:0-11960 GCA_948192965.1 Dalechampia spathulata
TCAATTCCCTCAATCAAATAAAATATAATTCTTAATCTTCTCTCTCCATCCACTAACACCATTTCCAAAACTACTTTTTCAAATACCTATACACTTTTTCAAATACCAATCCCACTTCTAATATAATATACTAATTAAAATATATGAGTATGCATGATCGATATATGAGTATGCATGATCGATATATGATATATGCACAGGATATAATAGATGCATACAATTGTGTATTGATACTACCCGTGTTTTTAAATATTACCATATTACAAGTACACACTATTGATACCGTTAGTTAAATGAATTAAAACGTAAAAAAAATTATACATATCCCTTATAAGATAATAAATGATTTCCTTGCTTAGAGGATTATTAATTATTCTATAGGAGTGTGTTACATCAGGTTTGAGTGTGACATAGAAAATTTAAATTTTTTTCAAAAGCAATTTTATTTTGTTACTTTAAATCAGTATGTTAATCTTGTAATTCACAAGTTACTTGTAACATCAAATGAATTGAATTAACAACTAATATATTTTTAAGAATAAATTTAGAAATCATAAAAAGGTTTTTTGAAACATTATTTTACATATAAAATAATTTTAACTTGAAAAATTATTGATTTGAAGCTGATGCATTATTTTTATACCTTATTAAACTCTACTTTCAATCCTCTCTTATAACCAAATGTAATGTTTTCAACTTTAAATTATATTTGTTTTAATCATATTTATTATTAATTGCATCCTTTCATGCTTTGATCATGATTCATTCTTTTGATTATGATTTGCATCCTATTTTCCTTCATTTCATATCATACACTCATGTTTGCTTAGTCATAACATCTTTTATCTTAGTTTTCAAGATTTTAAGTTAGTATTTATGTCTTAGCATCTTATTTTGTTGTTTGATAATGTGTTGCTATGCATTTTTAGGTCCCCGCCACTCATCTAAGCCATCCACCACTTGTGTACCTTATTGGCCTTCCCTTTTACTTGCATTTTAGGTCTACATAACCTATGTAAAACCTACACAAGTCATATAGGTTGCTACTTAGATCCATCCTCATGCATTTTAAGCCTACACAAGTCGTCTAAAGGCTACATGAGTCTTGTAGGTTGCTACCCCTTTCTTTGCATTAAATTTTTAGCCCCCATGAGTTATGTAAAGGCTATACAACTCATGTAGCATTATATCTAAGTGCATTCCTTACTCAGTTGCATCTCCATGACACTTGTAAAACCTATACGAGTCATGTAAATCATCTACACAATATTTTCATATGATTTTTCACTTCTTTTGTGAACCACTAATATATTTTTAGACGATGAAGATCAATTCATGCATTCTAGGGTTTAATGCATATATAAATACATATTTTTATTTCTTAGTAAAAGGAGTCACACTTAGAAGAATATACTCTCTTTTTCCATTTAGGGTTAAAATATAGCATTTAAGGAAAACCTTTAGTTTAGTTTAATTTTGTTGAATATTATAATACACTTTCCAATATTTTAATCATTCAGAGAACTTGATGTTGGATTTTGCGGAAGAAGATTTTGAAGTAAAGAAGAAGACTTGCATGTGTTTGAAGTCATTAAAGGATTGAAGACTTGTATTTTGAACTTTTTTTATCATAAAATCTTATATCTATGGAATACTTTATCTTACTCTTATACTTTTCATTGTCTTTTGCTTTAAACTTTTAATATGTGAGTAGGCACCTGAGAGGTGCAATTAGGTTATGATGATGCTTTTGTGAATGATAATTGGTTAATGTTGATGATCAAATGATTTTCATATGCTTTTTATTGACATTAATAATTGTTTAATTTGTATATGAATTGGTCACTTATATGCAATATTGTTCACTTAGGTTATTTGATTACTTTGGAAGAATGATAAATTAACTGGAATGAAATTAGCATGCTTTAATGTTAATCACCTATGAATGAGGATTATTGTTTATGAGGACTTAATTTCATGATGAGACTTAATGAATTTGTGTTTGCATTTTCACTATAGAAGTAGGAATATGATAATACTAATTACTCATTGTCATTTTGGAAAAAGGGATTTGAATTTATCATCATTAATTCCTTGAAAAGTCTTTAAATTATTTTCATCATTTGATTTTTATATTAATCATCAAATCACTTAATTATATCTCCAATTTATATTAATTAAGAATTTATTATTTAAAGTTAGTTTTCATGTTATTTACATCAATTCCTTGCTAGTTCATTCAATAGTTAAGTTTTTAAAGTACAACCATCATACTCTTCCATTTTCTTGGATAATTGACTAAAATTGTATATGATACTTGACAAAATCAGGGTTTCTTATATTAAATCCTACTACTAGTGATTCATGTTCGGTCAATGATTTTTAATATAGAAAATATTTAAAACTTTTGAATTAATTGCATATATACTAAGCTATCAAGAAAACTGTTAAGAAAACTAGAAATACCTATAACAATAACTTTCAAAGAAAGTAAAATTTTTTTCAATTATTCCTTTCTAATTTCTTATCCTTTCTAAGTTGAAAAATCATTCGAACTAGTTCAAAAATTTTGAACAAATATCACAAAAATTCTTTTCTTTTTGCTTCCAAAAATCTGGACGATTCAAACTTCAAAGAATGGAAAGCTTTTCTCTAAGAAATTTACTTTCAAATTTTTTTCAACAATAATAGCTCTCTCTCTTTTACTTTTCAAATATTTTTAAATATCAAGCTTGAAACAGAAAAGCATAAACCTTAAAATAAATTTATTCAAAAATATTAAAAAAAAAGCATACAAATTTTGTAAAATACATTAAAAATTGTTAAATATTATTATTATTCAAAATAAAAAAAATTAATTCAACATATGGAGTGGTATCCACTCAATTTCTGGCGTTACTAAAAGTGTTTATTTTGCCTGTACTTTTGAGAAAATAAAAAATATATATTATGTTAGATTGAGAAATAACTTTAAAAATCCTACCATTTATATTTATTTGTTTGATACTAACTCTTTAATAACCGGCTATGAAGACGAGCCAATGTGAATTTTACATAATAATACTCATAGATGTGACTTTGAAGACTGCAGTGATAGGCTAATAGTGTCGAATTAGTTTTATTTAATAAATAATATAAGGAATAGATATTTGTGAGCCTCACTGATCAAATCATATGAAAATGATGTTTACCATTTTAATAATTTAATTCCAATCATATTATATAATATTATGGCAATCTTAATTAGTTTGATTGTTGGATTGTGTCATATGATTATTATTTTTCATATTGTGAGATATTTTTTTCAAAAAAAATTGATAACTTTATATTTTTCTATTGAACTAGTTTTTTTTCATTATGTTGTAAAAAATATTAAAATGAATTATCGTTTATTAATATTTAAATCTATATTTCCAAACGGTGTTTTTTTTTTAATTTAACAACTATTTTATCTGTTTTTTTAAAAAATAATTTATTAGATATAATTTTTAAAAAATTAAAAATCAAATAATTAGAAAGTATCTTCGAAGCGATTGTTGAAATAAGCGACGTGAAATTAAAAGCCAGAAAAAAGCTTGATATTCTCTATTGCCTGTCGGCCTACAACCTTCCCCACGTCATCAAACGCGCATGATCCCTCCAATTAATCATTTTCTTTTCACTAATTATTAGTTTATCAATTTGATTAAAGTTTAAATATGTCGGGAAAAGATTAAATTATACTAAATTAGATGCAGTTAGGGTTGAGTTTTTTAATATTAGATTAATATCCTTAGTGAATAATATCCAATTAATATGAATTGATGAATTTCAAAGTTAAATCACTATTTCAGCATTCCAATCAAAATAAATGCTCCAAGCAAAGGAAAGACAATTTTACAAGAGAAGTAAACTATCAAAAACTTTACAGATATGTTTATATGTGACTCGAGTAAGGAACCACTCTACTCAAGTACAGATAAAAGAAAGATTAGAGAGTAATTCAAGTTGAGTGATTGATACACCATTTAGATATAATCAAGACAAATACAATTAAATTTCTAGAAAACAACTTGCCTTTATTGATAGAGTTCTCCGCTTAAGTTAATAAAAGAAAGTAATTCTCAAGCTCAAACTTAAATACTAAGGGCTAAGAAAATATGTAAAACGGGTTATTTCTAAAGATTAAGATTTAATAAAATATAATAAGGAAATTTAGCTTAAAATCCAAACAAAACATAAAATATGTCAACATAAAATAAGATATAAATAGAGGGGTAAATTAAGTATAAAAAATTATATGAATTTATTTTTATATAAATAATTATTTAATTAATTATCTTCAATGTGACATTTATTTTAATTTTGCTAAAATTATATAAATTATATGATAATCATGCTTTACATCTATTTTTTTTCCTCACTTTAAAGGACTTTTTTAGCATGATTCACATATTTTTATCTTAAAGTAATCACATTTTCATGTAAATACTTTACATTTAATACTTGTGTTAGTCCCAAAGCAGTAATCAAGAGAGAAGCGAATTGATAAATTAAAAATATAAAAATCAATTTTAGCAAACTATTTTCAAAACTAGCGAACTAATTTAAACCTCAGTAAACAGTTTTTTTATAAAACAAAATATTAAGTAAATCAATTCAAAAATAAATCAAAATAGCAAAAATTAAGTTGATTACTTTTTTAGAAGATTCCCCTTTGAAAAAAAATTAATTAAAAAAATGAAATCTTTTTTTAGAAGCCTTTAAAATGAATTATTTGAAAATCAAGAGGCTAGAAAATAAAAAGAAAGCGAGAAGAAATATAGAACACTTCGATGTATAATGATTTGGCCTAAATACTTACATTCACTCTCTCAAAATAAATTTTTTAAGGCTTCATTATATCAAAACACAACAAGAAGTTTTCAAAACTAACTTATAATTTTTACAATTAAGAGTTTTTAGTAAGGTAATTCATAACTTTTAAGTTTTAACAGGTTAACTTAAAAATCTCTACTAAGTGAACCAAAGTCACTTCCCTACAAGTCAATATAGGAGACTTGAAAATAATCAATAAAAGCTTGCATAACCCTTACAAGATATTCAATATGAAGCTCTTAAAAAAGTAATTAGATAGATCAATATAATCCTTAATTTTTCTTATGCACTTTCATTCTATATTTTTTTTATCTAAAAAACTTATGTATTTATACTTAAAAATATGATCATTCTAATCCATAAATTCATAGAATATAAATATATAAACTAAACAAAAATTTATTTGAAAATAGCTTTTGTTACATTAAATTAGCAAACTAATTTTGGTAACAAAAAGACTATTAACAAAATTGAATTTTGAAAACTTTATATTTTTGGAGTATAGAAATAATTTTGAAAATCATTTTACTAAAAAGAAAATTTTATTTTCTGAAAGATATTTTAAGTTTGAAATTTATAAGGTATTTAATCTCAAATTTTTCTTAATAAAAGTTGAAATACCTTTAAATCAAACTTCCAATAAAAGCCTTGTAATCTCCATAAAATCTTCCTAGAAATCTTCCACAAATATAGATAATTATCCTTGATCTATATAAATGCCAAGTACAAGATATATTACTTCCTTCTTCGAATATCTTAAATATATTTGATTTCTAAAAAATCAATTATATTAAATATGCAAATAAATCATTTAGGAGACAAATAAAATCAAAAAATATATTGATATAGATAAGATAATTATCTTTTATATTTTGAAAATATTACCATAAAATCCTCAATATAATATCTTAAAAATTTATCAAATATATAGAGATATCCAATCAACATTTTCCTTTTAAAAACATTACTTATTTAACTACGTGATTTACAAACATATTATCATGATTAAAGTGTCAAATAAATAAAAAAATTATTTCCAGTCAAGATTAATTAAATATAAGTTTAAGGAATATTATTATCAATTTTTAGCAATCCTTAAAATCAAAATGCTTGTCCTTACATTGCTTCATATATTTAGACTATTTTAATTATAGAATTTTATATTTTTTATCATGATTCCTTGTTATAGAATGTTGATCCTAATTATTGTCATATTATCATCTAACTTTATGTGCAAACTCATTGGCTTATATTTTTATAAGCCTAAAAGACTTGTTCATGCTTAATTTTGTGATTTTCATAGAACATGAGTCATATCAAGGGAAACATGACTCAAATTAGGCTCGAATGGATTGCATTTATGGAGGAATTGACCAACACGAGTCATGTTGACCTTAAATTGCTTAATTATTAGAGAAAATTATGAACATGAGTCATGTAATACTCAACACAACTCATGTTGGACTTGGCATGTTCAATTTCCACCTCTTAAAACCCAACACGACTCATGTTAAGATCAACATGACTCATGTGTAGGTTCCTAAGTCATGATTTTGCATGTTTTTCATTAGATCATAATTTTGAGGGTCTAGATTAAATAAATAAAAATGAGTGATTTTTAGCAATTTTTATGCTGGTTTTTAGCAATTTTGAAGGTTAATCTTCATCTTCTTATTTAGAATTACTTTCTTCACAAAGACATATATTCATCATTCACCATTGTTAGATTTTCACATAGTCTTCACCTAGCAAAAACACTTTAGGTTTAGTTTTTATATCTAATTTTTCTTTGAATTTGTTTAGGTTCTAGCAACTTTGCAACTCAAACATGAAGGCAAAGAGATAAAGAGAGTAACTAAAAATGTAGCCTTTGTTTGGAAAATTTATTATGGGAGGAAGAAAAATAATGAAGAAAAATAAATTTATTTTTCTTACTTTATTTTATATTTGTATGTTTGAAAATTGAAGAAAAATAAAGAGGAAAGAAAAATACAAATAAAATACAAGTGAAAGACATTTTTCTTCCAAAATGGGAGGATTGAAATAGATGAAAAATAAGTGTTATTTTCCTTCCTCCGTTTATTTTCTCCCCATTCCCAAACAAGGGAATTTAAATTTTCTCTCATATTTTACCTTCAAAATTTCTTTTCTCCCTTATTTTACATCTTCCCAAACAAAGTGTTAAAGCAAGAGGAAATCAATAAGGATTTTATTTACTTTATGTAGTTCCAAACATTATGATTATATCTTACTTTAAACCCCCTTTTCATTACTATTTTACTTTGTTTAACTATGTTTAAGTAGATTTCCTAGTTAGAGTTGAGACTCAATGCTTGTGAATATTTTATTACCATATAACTAGTGAAGATGCTTAAGGTTTATCATGTCTTTAGGTTATTTTGATTGACTATAGTGATTTGCTAAATTGATTAGTTAATTACTTTGGAAAAAAGATTAATTAATTGGATAAAACATTGAAACACCATTAATTGAAACATTGTTAAGTTAATTACCTAGATATAGGAATTGATTAAATGGAGGAATATATTTTGGTAAATAAGCTTTATCATTAAAATCATCCTAACATCATGAAAGTAGATGTCTGCTTGATTGTAATAAGTAATCTTGTCTTTGAAAGAAAAGTTGATTATACTTTATTTGTTAGCTTGATAAATTAATAGTATGATAATTATTTAAGCTTAATTGCATTCTTACAAATGTTATCTCAGTCCTAACTTTTATTACTAATTTAGAGTATTAAAGCATTTAACTTGATTTAGTTTAAATTCCTTTTATTTGACTTACCTTATTACTATTTGATTATTATCTTTTCCTAGAAAGTAATGCAACTCTCACCAAGTTTGATTACCTGATAATTGATAAAATTAATAATTAATACTTAGCTCACTATTGATTTTGTGGATGACATCCTTATACGGCATTCAGACTAGTATTCTTATGATAACGTAAGTTTATAATAAGAAAATATTAAATTTTATTTGATAAAACTACTAAATAATATATCATTTTTATGCTAATATTATGTTTATTTAATTTTTAATCAAAATATTATTATATTCAAAAACTAACCATTATTTGTTAATGTTGAAATGTGAAACTATATGGAAAATGATTCTCTAGATACGAAACGTGAAAATAAGTTAGAAAATAAATTTTAATCGACTAATATTTAATTATTTTAACAATATTATAACCAAATTGATTAATATCAAAACTTAATATAAAAGAAAATTTATTAATAAAGTCAAAGTTTAGTTGGCATTATTGAAGCTTATGAAGGAAATTAGGGAAAGATTTGCAATACGTGCAAATTTTAATAATGATTATTATATTTTTAAAATTTTTTTCTAGATTTCATTTGCTTATAATCATATGTAAACTTATTAATCTAAAATTATTTTTTATATTTAAAGATTTCACATACAACAAAAATTATAATTAATACTTTAATACACTTTAAAGTTAAAAAGTAAATCATATATAAAATGCATGAAATAAAAATACAATATGAAATAAATTAAAATGTGAGATATCAAATTTCATATTTCACCTATTTATATATAAGGTCAATTAATTATGATTGATCATAATTTCATATTGATGTATTTTATTTTAAAATAGTCATAATTATTTATTATAGAAAATGAAAGGATGGTATATCAAAGGGTATGAAAAATAACAAAATCATATTTGTAATATTGATTATTAAATATGAAAGGGTTTATAGAAATAAAAGGATGATATATTATAAGGTGTGAAAAATAATAAAATCATATTCATAATGTTGGTTATAGAAAATGAAAAAGACTAATTGTATTGATAATTTTATATTAATGTATTTTATTTTAGCATAATTATTAAGAAAATAAAAAAAATTTACTTTTAATAAGTGCTAATTATCATTTTAATAAATTTCATTGTTATTTTTTTATTGCACTTTATATATTTTTCTAAATTCTATTGCAAGTAATAAAAAATTACTTAAAAATTTAAAGAACTAAAAAATTAAAAATGTTACAATCAAATAATAAATAACAACACATATTTAAAATGTAAAGATAAATTAATTATTTCTAATCTAAATTCTCTCTTTTATTTACTTAATAAACAATAAAAATAATATATATTTATTTTATAATAAATTCCTCAATAATAATGCATATATTGAGAAAATACAATTAATCATAAAAATAAATGATAAAAAATCAATACTAATGAAAAAATTATCAAAATTTATGAATAAAAAATGAAATTTATGAATAAAAATTAACTAAAATCTAAATACTTACTAATTGATAAATATTTAAGTATCTTTTCTTTTGTTCATTTTCTCATTTCAATAATTTTCAAATGATAAATAAACAATTTCCATTATACACTTATATATATATACTAGAAAAATTCATCGCGTTGCTATGGAATCATTTATTAAACATTGATATATATATATATATATTCATAAAAAATGGGTATGATAATTTTTTATATTTGTAATACCAAAAGTAATGTAATTAACATATTAAGTATTTTGATATAGATAAATTATATGATACATTGCAAAAACATATAAGTTGTTTGGAATTGAATTTGTTAATTTACAAATTTCATAATAATTTGTTTCCATCTAAGGTAATTTACATATAATTTCTTCTTTTTTCATTATCATAATTATTTCTATTATGCTTGCATTCATAAGAGTAATAAATAACATTACATTTATAAAGTAAGTAAAAAACATTGAGCAAGACGTCTTTAAAATTTTAAATATTAAAAGTTTCATATTTGACATAATAAGTTGCATTCTTGTTTATTTAGACTTCAACAATTCCATGCCTATTGATGCAATTGGATAATCAAGTCTTCTTTTGATTGCTTTAAGGCAGACCTTTATTAAAAGGGTTTGAAAAGATCAGATAATACATAATGATTAAAATTAAAACAGGTGATGAAAAAGGAAATCAAGTATGTATACCTCTTTTTCTTCATAGGTGAATCTGCTGGAAATAAATCAAAAAATAGTTCTTTTATTTTATATAGTGCTATGTCAACTGGAATTATTGCATATTCTTCATTAGTTTCTTCATGATCATCAAAAGTAAGTGCACGTTTGAAACAAGTAGAAAAGGTTGTTTATTTCTATGCTTTCCATTTCTATGCAAACTAATTATTTTATTGTTTGATTAGTTTCCTTAAATGTTGTGCAAAAAATTTGATGTGTTTATAAATAGTAAAGATTCAAATCTATCTTTAAGATCCATGACTTTTGGTAGTTTAAGATTGATTAGAAGTTTAGTAGTGATAGTTGCATTTATTATGATTTCACATATAAAATGAAATGAAAATTAGCAAAGATGATTTAAAATAAATTAAATGTAATTGTAGATAATATCATACCATTATTGCTTTTAGTGACAATTTTAATTAAGGCTATGATTACATGACATCTTTTAATGCTTTTAAAATTAGACCTATGGAAATTTTATGGCTTTTTTTCCAAAGTGTTGCTTCCATTATTTCACCACTACATAATGAAAAGTGATTTGGTTTTGACAAATTATACATATTTTTTAGAATGTTAGAAAATAAATCGATGCATCAATGTTGACATGTACCTTTGATCTTGGATTTTGAAGTTTCTTTTTTTCTTAATGCAATTATATACATTAATTTGTTGAATTGATCTAATGGAGACCAGAAGCCCAATTATATCTATGCAATAAATTAAAAATCATTATGTAAAGAAGGTTTTCAAAGTTTAATGTTAAGTTTATGAATGTTTATTTATTTTTCATGCTAGATCCATACAAGATATCAAGTCAACCATGCCAACACGTTCCTTTAAAGCATTGAATATTAGAAATTGAAACTTGTTAAATGGTATGGGAGAATCTTGATTAGGGATCAGCTTCAAAAATGCATTAAATGAAAGCTATATTTGAAAAGGATGATCAACTACCTTGTAATTATTTTGAGATGGTATTATGAAGAATCCTGAAATATGAAAAATGCTTCCTTTAAGTAGTGATTGGCGGAATATGTCAGCATGTTGCCTACTTACAGATCCTTGAATCATATCTCTCTAGATGAATGAAATAAAGAAACAAGCAAAATATGTATAGTTAAGTCAAACATGTGTTTAATAAAGTTTGAAAAAATAATTTTCATTAATAAAATTTAAGCAAGTAGGAACTTGTAATAAAGTTTAATTATCATGTATATTATGATATAAACTGTCACATCCACGTGAGTGACGTGTCTGGTATACGTATAGAGGTCTGTATGCATATGTGTTTTTATATGATGATGTATTGTTGCTGCCGTATGCGTATGTATGTGTGTATGTATGCATGTATATGGATATATGGGCTTGGTTGTGATTGTGATAGTGGTGTTGTCACCTTATCGGGAAGCGTAACTTCTCGGTTGGATGAGGGACAGCTATTTTACTGAGTTTAGGCTTGGTTTGGAGTGTTTTTCATAGGTTCTGGGAGAGTTAGGGGTTCAAATAGTGCATGCCCTGTCACACCCAGCCCATACCCAAGAGGACATGCTCCCGTAGCATAGACACTGATCCTCTACGAGAACCAATACCTATACTACAAGGGATACTTCAATTATACATCGTATGGGGACCTAGCTAAGCCTAATGGTGGTTATGCTGCGGAAACGATGTGATAATCAATCAATCAATACCCTGGATAATTTTAAACATACACTCAAGCCATTAACATAATAAACTGTACACAAGCAAGCCATCTTGCATAAATATAAAACCTGTTTAGACAACAGTGAGTGTATACGTAACCACTAAAAGCTATATACAACCAGACTATACAGTAAGCCGTATAACTACTGCCGTACGCTAGCTACATGACTCAAAAATAAACTGGAGATGCCGCAGGAGTCCCGTACCAAGTGAGATCGCTTCGTCTCAACTAACGACTTCTATTCCTTCTCAGTACGCTCCCCAGTGGACGTCAAACCTACGTTCATCAAATGACAAACGCTGAGAATAATCTCAGTGGTGCTTATAAACACAAATACATAATCTCAAATCACAAACAATTATAATCATAGCATAA
>CANYBF010115197.1:0-11074 GCA_948192965.1 Dalechampia spathulata
TTAGATGATGAGAGTTGGGTGTTAGCCATGCAAGATAAACTAAACTAGTTTGATAGGAATAATGTATGGACCTTAGTAACTAAGCTTAGAGATGTATCAGTTATAGGAACTAGGTGGGTGTATAGGAATAAGCTTGATGAAAGTGGTGTCATAACTAGGAATAAAGCTAGGTTAGTGGCATAAGGATATTATCAAGAAGAGGGAATAGACTTTGATGAAACCTTTACACCAGTAGCTAGATTAGAGGCCACTAGAATGTTGTTGGCATATACATCTTACATGAACTTTAAACTTTTTCAAATGGATATGAAAAGTGCATTTTTAAATGGTTTTATAAATGAAGGAGTTTATGTTGTACAACCCCCTGGTTTTGAAAATTTTGAATTTCCAAACTATGTTTTCAAACTTACTAAAGCTTTATACAGCCTTAAACAAGCCCCTAGAGCTTAGTATGATAGGTTGAGTACTTTTCTTATTGATCATGGTTTTGAAAAAGGTAAAGTAGACATAACACTTTTCATTAAGCATTATAAACATGATATCTTGCTTGTTCAAATCTATATGGATGATATCATATTTGGTACTACTAATGAAAAATTATGTAAGGAGTTCTCTGAGTGTATGTAGGGAGAATTTGAGATTAGCATGATGGGAGAGTTGAAGTATTTCTTAAGACTTCAAGTCAAGCAATGTGAAGATGGAATTTTCATCAATCAAGTTAAATACACACAAGCAATGCTCAAGAAATTTGGACTAGAAGATGCAAAAGCTAGTAAGACTCCTATGACCACTACTATAAAGCTTTCATTAGATGAAAGTGGCAAACTGGTTGATCAAAAGAACTACAGAGGTATGATAGGTAGCTTGCTTTACCTAACTGCTTCTAGGCCTGATATAATATTTGCAGTGTGTATGTGTGCTAGATTTCAATCATCTCCTAGGGAATCACATTTGTGTGTTATGAAACGTATTTTCAAATACTTGATTGGTAAGAATGATTCATTTGACTTTACTACTTATTCTATTGTTGACTTTGCTGGAAATATGTTAGATAGGAAAAGTATCTTTGGTACTTGTCATTTCTTAGGAAATTGTTTGGTTTTTTGGTTTAGTAAAAAACAAAATTGTATATCATTACCTACTACTGAGTCTGAATACATATCCACAGGTTGTTATTATGCTTAAGTTCTTTGTATTCAACAATAATTAAGGGATTATAATGTCTATGTTTCATGCACCTCTATTAAATGTGATAGCACTAGTGCAATAAACTTGTCTAAGAATCCAATTCATCATTCTAGGACTAAGCACATAGATATTATGCATCATTTCCTACGTGATAATATGCAAAAGGAGAGGGTTGTATTAGAATTTGTTGATACAACTCACCAATTACTAGATATTTTTACTGAACTCTTTAGTGAAGAATGATTAAACTTCATCAAACATGAGCTAGAAATGATAGATGGTTCATTTTTGAAGTAGGTGTACTTGATGGACTTTAGAAATTTAAAGAAAATTATGAGAACCCTTTAAAATTTTTTGACTTTTAGTCCCTGTATGGCCGTACTATTTTCATACACCCATGCGGATCTTTTTGCTGAATGTCTTGTATGGTCGTACAACAGTTTGGTACACCCGTACATCTTTCAAAGATAATTTTCTTCAAATTTAATACAGTCATACCTAATTTTGTATGCATGTACGCGATCAAGTTTCAAAACTTAAAATTTTTAGCCAAAGTATTGGAACGGTCGTACCAAATTCTTGTATGCCTGTACCAATGCCTATGTAAAATTAAAATCTTTGGCTGATAGATCTCATATGGTTGTACGGCTGACCCGTATGCCTGTATGCGATAGTGACTTTTCAGACATTTTTGAGTCGTACGTCTGTATGCCTATGTGGAACGCTCGTACATGATCTAAAAACCCAATTTTAAACATGATTTTTCAATTGCCACTGGTTACTAGATTCCGTTTTCTCTTAATTTCTCTCTTAAACCCAAACCAAATTCACTCAAATCAATCCTAAAAAACTCAAAATATATTTGCCTACAATCCTTTCCTCCATTTTCGGTTGGTTTCCTCTCAAATCTTCAATTTTTATTTTTAATTTTAACTATTTTATTTAGTTTTTATTTTTTGATATTCTAAGCTTCCTAATCACTTTTTGCTCTATGTTCTTTAGAGCAAAGTGCTTAGGATTGTGTTAGCTAGATGTGGTTCAAATTTCATTGATTTTTGTGCAGGTATGATTTTTTGAGTTTTTCAAAAATTAGCTGAAATTCTGTCGAGTTTTTGAAAAATTCTATTTTAGTTAAATTGTTTGTTTTTCATTGATTTTAGCTATATAAGTTCCTGAGTCTCGCGGTGGCTCTTCGTCTTAGGGACGTAGAGTCAAATGCACAATTCCATCAGGCTCTGGTCCTCGAGTGGCTACTTCTGCCACTATTATCTGTACTTCTATTCTCGATGAGAAAGTCTTTTCTCACTCTCGTTTCATGTGTCATTCCACTCTCCTGTAGACAGGACTAAAGGATGACATTCTGCACTATTTAACTAACATTGGTTGGTCAAATTTCACTTTTCTACCTAATTATTATATTCAAACTATAGCTCTTGAATTCCTATAGTCCCTCTCTTTTTCTACTAGTTTCAATTGTACTTTCAAACTCTTTCACAGACCCTACACTCTTTCCCCTATGGAGTTTGATGGTATTTTTTATTTTCACACTGAGGGCATTACTAATGCCAAATCTATAGTTTTTAATCGTAATGACTTTTGGAGGGAGATCGCACTCAATACTCCTTTCCATCCCTCGAGGCTTAAAGCTTCCTGTCTCCCCCCCCCCTCTCACTTTATTACTGTCATAGACTGATCTTCTATTTGATTTTTAGGAAATCTAAGTCTAATGATATAGTTACTGGCCTTAACTTTATTTTTCTCTATTCTATGGTCATGGGTACTCCTATCCAGTCTGGACGTTGGTTTCAGACCTCCTTTCATGAGGTTGTCTAGAAATAGCCTGGCAAGGCTATTCTTATTAGTCCTCTTATCCATCACCTTTGCCAGTGACTTTCTGCCTTTCTAGCTTCTCCACCCACTCCTGGACCGAAAGGTCCTAATCTTGATTTATCATTCATAGAGCATTCTATGCTCCTTGAGAGTGATTTTGATGGTGAGTTCTATACTCACTCTAAGTATATTGCATGATGATTGGAGCATCTTCATTCATTATGTCTTCCTAATGACACAGTCACCTTATATGGATGTAGTGTAGTTGCTGTATATCAGCACATACAGGTACCACTTCCTGATGACACACCTGTAGAGTGGCTTGGCCCTTCAGACTCTTCTTCTACTGATACCACATGCCAGGCAACTCTAAGTTGCAAACGATAGTATCATTTTCTAGGTGGATCATCTTCTTCAGCTGTTTCTTATCCTTCTACCCCTACTTTAACTGATCCTGCTTCTACTCCTTCTGTTGCTGATCTGCTAGCTCAACACTTTGCGATGCTCACTACTACATTAGCAGTTTTGCATGACGTTTTGACCATATTGATCAGCACCTCACTTCTATCAATTAACATGTACTTACCCTTGATCAACAACTTGATCAGCTGGCTGCTGAGGTACACGAGTTTTAAACGATTGCAACTGAGACTCTACATTCCATTAGTCTTATGCTAGATCCTTTTATTGTTTCTCCACTGAGTCCACCTCCTCCTCAAGACCCATAGTGATTATTTTGATGTTGTAAAAGGGGGAGATGTTAGTTTTTGATTTATAGACTAGTTTTTGATTTTCATTATTATTGTTACTTTTTCATTTTTCATTGTTACTCTAATTAGTGTATTATTAGTTTTATTATCTTTCCTTTATCTTTGCTCTGATCACTGTATTAGATATTGTTGAGTATATATATGGCATATGATGATTTTTCAATTCATTATCCTATTATTGTTTGCACTGTTATTTGCTCTGATTATGACTTATTATGACTTAGTTTGGTTATGATCTAATTATATGGTTCTGTTTATGCTTTGATCACACAATTATGCATATTACTCTGATAACATGTTATGGAGTTTAGTTTGCTCTGATCATATGCTATGTATTTTGATATTCTGTATTTATGTTTTTCTCCTTTCCTTTGTGCTTGATTGATTACTTGTAATTTGATGGCATGAATTCTAAAATAAAAGGAGAGATTTCTAAAAATTTTCAAATCTAAAATTTTTGAGTATGATTTTACAAATTAAACTTAAATTGATTGCCAACATCAAAAAGGGGGAGATTCTTAAACCAAAGATTTTGATGTGTGTGTTTTAAGTATGTCAATTTAAGTTATTTGTAAATTAAAATGGTTTTTCTATGCATAGTATGGGCATACCAAATTTGGTATGGGCGTACCATGTCTATGAATTTTGATTGTTGTTTCATTGAACTTAGTACAGGCGTAGCACTGGTTGGTATGGGCGTACCATTGCTCTCAGGAAATTTATATATCAATAGATTTTCCATATTAGTAACTTGAGTTTGGTACGGGCGTACCAATGGTTGGTACGGGCATACCAAGATCCTGCTTAGTTTCTATATATGTGTTTTTGAATCAATATGGGCGTATGGATATTATACGATCATACATGACTTTCTATAAAGCTTTAAACCCTTTTTAACGATTATTTTTCATTAGAACATACATTATTATCATTGTCTAATGGCTAGTTTCCTCTGTGCAAGCTTCCTTTGAGCATTCTACTTCGTTTACAAGTAAGTTTACTTATTGTATTATGATTCTAGCTTTGTAAACTCTCTTTGTATTGAATTCCCTCAATCTTGTGTTAGGTTTTGTAATTATGGGTTGGTGTGAGATTAATGCTTGGGACATTAAGTTGTAGTTGAGAGCTTAATTTTTATAAGTTTGTAATCATTGTAAAGGTTTGAGTGTGAGCCTGAAAACACTGAGGTTAGGATTCAATTGAGGAATCCTTTATTGTATTGATTATGGTTGTGATTAGTGGAACTCTAAGTGAAAGACTTAGGAGAAGTGGATGTAGGCAAGAGTTAGCACCGAACCACTATAAATCGTACACGTGTTGCCATACTTCTGCTGGAATTTTAGGATTTAGTTCCTTTTATGTCATAAAAAACATTTAAAGCGGGTATATGCAATTGGTGCACCATGCATGGTCCTGGCTGATGCATGCTATGACATGCTCATGTAACTCATACATACATCATTATAACAATTTATAATATGATGATTATGGACTTTTTAGTCTAAGTTCAAACCTAGGTTATGCATGATTTTACAAACCCTAAAAATTTGAAACAACACTATTCTATTACAAATTTGGTTTTGGAGTTTCCACTTTTGGTCATACCTTGCTCCTTTTGCCTCTTTTGCCTTCTTTTGTAACTCTTTTACAACCTATGTAATCTAATTAGAAATTTCAATAATAGAAACCCTAAGTTACATTTAGGTGGAGTAGATGATAAGAGAAGTACAAAAGATTTTAAAGAAAAGGCAAGACTCGCAGGCCCTATTTACCAATAATAATAAGATGATGCATATACTCAATCATATTGGGCTAAGTCTATAATCACCATCATGCCACATAATCATCCATCCATACATTCAAAAAATGCTTTAGAAAATAATCTTCTCATAATGTCATTTCAATTTTTCCATTTTTAAATTCAAACAAACTTTGCCTTTTAAAATAGTTATTGGGCTTAGATTTGAAAACATATGGTTTACATGTTTTGAATTCTATTTGAATAAATTATTTATTAAATTAAATAATCATCCAAATAGTAATATATTAATTATTTAATCACACTTTAAATAATAATAAATCACTTAGATATCAAATAGAAGTCAAAACCAATAAGAATCCTTATCATGCTCAAATTGCTCCTTTTAAGAGTTTTAATTCAAATAAAATACTTATTAATCTCTAAAAATAATAAAATTTCATTTTTAAAGCCTTTAATATGTCTAAAACATTAAAATACATGAATCATCAAAAAAAATAAGCAATTAATATTTGAAAAGCTGAATATACAAAAATTAGACTTCCTATGTGCATATGAACATGATTTCCACAAAATCACATCCAAATCAAATCATAATTCATTCAAAATGCTCCATCATCAAGTCAACATAATAAATAATTGATTCATTATATGTTCAATAATTAAACACATAATAATCAAGCAAAAGCATTAAGAATAACATAAAACATCATTCAGGTTTTTAATAAGAGCATGCATAACATATGAATTTTTATCTCATAAAATATCCACATACATATTTGGTTTTTTCTAATAGAAACCAAGCTAATTCAATGAAATAAGTGGTTAAAATTTAAAATCCAAATTTGAACAATAAACCCTTCAAAATTGAAAAAGTTGTAATTTAAAATGATAGTCAAAAACTAAAATCTTATGTATTCTATGCATAGATTGCAACACCAAAACGCTCTGATATCACTGTAGGTTTATGAAAACATGTTCGACAGCATAAGGTATAATTTAAAACTTTTTACAAACATGTTTTACAATGAATCTAGCAATTCTATTCATAGAATACATCAAATACAAAGAAGATTATCAAATAAGAGATTGAAAAACTCATTTTTAAGCAGATCTCCTTCTTTCTTGTCCTTCTGAAAAGTTGTAGTAAACTTTTCAATTCCTAAGGTGGAGAATCTCCAAACTATCCACACAAGCAATGGAATGATTAGTAATCAATATTACAAGTTTCCTTTAGAGCCTAGTAAAATAAAATAAAAAAAGAAAGGATGAAGAGAAAGATGAATTTGGTTTCTTCTTATTGATCTTCTATCAAAAATCCAAGTTAATCTTCTAATTGCTTGGAACCAATAGAGGAAGGATGCAGCCAAAATTCCTTGTTCTTGTAACCCTAAAAGTTATTAGGTTACTTAAGTTATATGCATGTGCATGTCACATACTTCAAGCATGTGACTCGCATGTACATGACTTCGTCATACATGAAAATCCCTCCAGAAGCACATGAAAATCATGTACCCTTCCTTTTAATTAATCACACATGAATTAGTCATGTGACAATAACATATTGACTATTAATTAATTTCATTCTGTCTAAATCTACATATACCATGCATGTAGAACATGTCATCTTAAATCACTTGTATCTTGAGTTCTACTTATGAGATTTAAGTGATCTTGGTATCAAATCAAAGATCTTTTCATGCTCTTGTATCATTCTAGAATGATCCTAATCAATGGGTAAACTGTTGATATTTGATTTTCATGCCCTTGCATACATGTTTAGTTGCCTTTTTTATGCATTCATTACAACTTGTTTCCTTATTGGTATAGCTTTACACAGGTTCCGGTTCCTGAGATCGAGTTGCATATAATAATTTTATGTCCCCATGAGTCATTTAAGATTATAGTAAATCTACTATTTGGTCCATGTAAGGTGGCATATTTTGTGGGCTTCCAACTATATACATAGCATATAGTTTGAAGAAAAGGACTTTATCCCATATTATCAATCTTAATTACCCTTTAGGTATTACCTTTAACACAATATACAACACAAAAACTTTAATTCTAAGGCATAAGCTCTTACAGAATTAAAACACATCTAATTAAACAATTAATTAGGATTAGTGACAAACTTTATTTCACTAAAACCCTTAACTTTTAGGGATTTAGAGGAAGGACTGCTAGCCTTGGTAAGTCATTTTTTCCTTCAACTTTTCTCCATTTAATTTTGCTTTATATTCAATTAAATGCCATTTTAAATTGATTTTTATGTTTATTTCTATCATAAACCCTAACTGGATGTTGAATCAAATTCTAAGTGATATTGCAAAGGATCTTAGAATCTTTAAATTATGGTATGATAGATTTTAACCATAAATATATTATTACCATAAATAGATTTTTACCATAAATAAATTATTGCCATAAATAGATTATTGCCTAAAATAGATTATTTCCATAATTATACTTGCGATTATTTCAATAATTGTATTGGCAATTATTTCTATATTTAGCACTTTCCATATTTAGCACTTTCCATATTTTGAAACTTTCCTTTTTTGTACTTTCTATAATCGTGCAGTAAGGCTCTTCCTACTCAAGGATTCCCCAAGTAGAGGAGTTGTTACTACTCATCTCAGATTTTGTATTACTAAAGATCTTATGTAATATAATAGGCTACTATTTTATTGGTTATTTCCCCAGGTTGTATTATTGTTGTCCCCCGTGTATCCCTTGATCTGTACTATCCCTTTCATTAGCCATTACTTAAGTATTTTTTATATGGATGATTTTATTTTGCTATTATATTTGCTATAATATGCTATGTAATGCCATGTCATAAGCCATAATGCCACGTCATAAGCCACCATGCCATGATACATGTCATGGCACATGCCACATCATATGCCATGTCAAATGCCACCTTACATATACATCACTATGCCATGTCACTTTACTATGTCATCATTTCATATCCCATGCATATGCCATGTTATGCGACATCATCCATTATGCCATACTTTGTAGGCCTATGAAAACGTGTTTGATAGTGGAAAGTATAATTTAAAACTTTTTAAAAATATATTTTACAATGGATCTAGCAATTCTATTCATAGAATACATCAAACACAGAGAAGATTATCAAACAATAGATTGAAAAACTCACTTTTAAGCAGATCTCCTTCTTTCTTGTCCTTCTGAAAAGTTCTACCAAACTTTTCAATCCCTAAGGTAGAGGATCTCCAAACTATCCACACAAGCAATGGAATGATTAGTGGTCAATATTACAAGTTTTGTTTAGAGACTAGTAAAATAAAATAGAAAAGGAAAGGATGAAGATAACAATAAATTCAGTTTCTTCTTATTGATCTTCCATCAAAAATCTAAATTAATCTTCTTGTTCTTGAGCTTTTAATTACTTGGAACCAATGGAGGAAGGAGGCAGCTGAAATTCCTTGTTTATGTAACCCTAAAAGTTATGTCAGATAACTTATAAAAACCTAATTAGGTTTTAGGTTACTTAAGTTATATAAATGTGCATGTCACATGCTTCAGGCATGTGACTTGCATGTGTATAACTTAAAATCCCTCTAAAAGCACATGAAAATCATGTAAACTTCCTTTTAATTCATCATACATGAATAAGTCATGTGACAATCACATATTGACTATTAATTAATTTAATTCCATCCAAATCTGCATATACCATGCATGTAGAACATGTCATCTTAAATCACTTGTATCTTAAGTTCTACTAATTAGATTTCAGTGATCTTAGTATCAAATTAAAGCTCTTTTCATGCTCTTGTATCATTCTAGAATAATTCTAATCAAAAAGAAAACTGTTGATATTGGATTTTCATGCCCTTGCATACATGTTTAGTTGCCTTTTTTGTGCATTCATTACAACTTATTTCCTTACTGGTACAGCTTTACACAGGTTTTGGTTCCTGAGATCAAGTTACATATGATAATTTTATGTCCTTATGATTCATTTAGGCTTACAATAAATCTACTATTTAGTTCGTGTAAGATGGCACATTTGGTGGGCTTCGAACTATGTACATAGCATATAGTTTGAAGAAAGGGACTTTATCCTATATTATCAATCTAGGGCTGACATACCTCCTAAGGCTCCTATAATTATCCTTTTTGTATTTGCTTTAACACAACATATAATACAAGCATTTTAATTTTAAGGCATAGGCTCTTACATAATTAAAACACATCTAATTAAACAATTAATTAGGATTAGTGACAAACTTTATTTCATTAAAACCCTAAACTTTTAAGGAATTAGAGGAAGGACTACTAGCCTTGGTAAGTCATTTTTTCCTTCACTCTTCTCCATTTAATTTTTCTTTATATTCAATTAAATGAAATTTTAAATTGATTTTTATGTTTGTTGCTATCATAAACCCTAAGTGGATGTCGAATCAAATTCTAAGTGATATTGTAAAGGATCTTAGAATCTTTCAATTATGGTACGATAGATATATATTATTGCCATAAATAGATTTTTACCATAAATAAATTATTACCATAAATAGATTATTGCAAAAAATAGATTATTTCCATAATTCTACTTATGATTATTTCAATAATTGTACTTGCGATTATTTCCATATTTGACACTTTTCTATTTGTACTTTCTATAATTGTGCATTAAGGCTCTTGCTACTCAAGGATTCCCCAAGTGGAGAAGTTGTTACTACTCATCTCGGATTTTGTATTCCTAAAGATCTTATGTAATATAATAAGCTACTATTTTATTAGTTATTCCCCGAGTTGTATTATTGTTATCTCCCGATCTCTACTATCCATTTCACTAGCCATTACTTAAGTATTTTTTGTATGGATGATTTCATTTTGATATTATATTTCTTATAATATAGTATGTAATGCCATGTCATAAGCTACCATGCTATGAGACATGTCATGTCACATGCCATGTCACATGTCATGTCAACTGCCACCTTACACACACATCACTATGCCATGTCATGCATATGCCATGTCACTATACTATGTCATCACTTTACATCTCATGCATTTTCCATGTTATGCTACATCATCCATTCTGCCATACGTTATAGGTTTATAAAAACATGTTTGACAATGGAAAGTATAATTTAAAACTTTTTAAAAGCATGTTTTACAATGGAGCTAGCAATTCTACTCATAGAATACATTAAACACAGATAAGATTATCACTAACTTTTAAGCAGATCTCCTTCTTTCTTATCCTTCTGAAAAGTACTAGCAAAATTTTCAATCCCTAACGTAGAAAATCTCCAAACTATCTATACAAGCAATGGAATGATTAATAATCAATATTACAAGTTTTATTTAGAGACTAGTAAAATAAAATAAAAAAGGAAAGGATGAAGAGAAAGATGAATTCGGTTTCTTCTTATTGATCTTCTATCAAAAATTTGAACTAATCTTCTTGTTCTTGAGCTTCTAATTACTTTGAACCAATGGAGGAAGGAGTCAGCCAAAATTCCTTATTCTTGTAACCCTA
>CANYBF010115199.1:0-20047 GCA_948192965.1 Dalechampia spathulata
ATCTTAATTTTATATATATATATATATATATATATATATATATATATATATATATATATATATATATATATATATATATATCCACTTAACCTTTTGTTAATTGATGCATATATTCACATGATGAGTATAATTAAAATAGAAAATAATATGATAATAATAAAGTTGTAAGAAAAATTAATATTTGATTTGGAGGGAAACTTATACATATTTTAATAAAAATTAGTATTAAATAATAAAAAAGAATTCATTTTGAGCTAAATTTTAATTTTTAATAGACAATAAATTTTGTTTCATTCTAAATATAAATTTTTTAATAGAACATTAATTACATTTCAATTTAAATATTAATTTTATTAAAATATATATGAATTTGGTATCAAATCAAATAATAATTTTTTATTATTATAATCATACTAAATCAATAAAGAAAACAAAACTTTATTTATTTTATCAAATCTATCCTAACCTTCAAAGTTTATAATTCTAAATCATCATATAAGACGATATGAATATATTTAAAATAAAATATAAAATTTCAAATACTTTTGAAACAAAATGCAAAAGAATTCTAGCGACAGCAATTTGGAATTCAATATCAAAACTCTAAGTTTACTAAACTATATATAAATAGAAAACTATTAATTACACTAATATTTTTCACTCGATCATTAATTAAAAAATGTCTGAAAATGAATCGATTCCATCATATATCAAGCTTGATGATCCTATATTATTAAGTATCATCATCATTACAGATAACGAGACAATCAAAATCTTCTTCATTATTAATTTCATATCCTTTATTTATTAATTTTCCTTATTTCAATCATGATAATAAAATATTTAGTATTTACCTTAAGAATAATTTTCCTTTTTCATCAAAAAATTGATTGGCTTAAATTAAAACTCTGAGCTCTTAGAGAATTTGTTTAGGGAAGCCTTAAGTTATTCTGTAATAATAATTATTTCATATATATTTATATATATTACACTTAAATTTTTATTAATTGATATATATATATATATATATATATATATATATTCATATGGCTAGCTTAATTAAAATAGAAAATAATATGACTCTTTTATTAATTTAATGTAACGGCAACAAATTTTTGAAGGAAATTTCATATAAATTTTAATAAAAATTATTGTTAAACTGAATATATAATTTATTTCCTTGCTATCTAATTGCTTTTTTATTATAATTGAAAAAATAAAATTAATAGTTTAAACATTTAATTGAATAAAAAATATTTAGAGGTCAAAATAAAAAACAAGAAAAATACATATATATCAAAATAAATTTTCCTTATATAATGTTTTCATTATATTCCCAAAGAAATTACGTATCCATTTATTTTATCTAATTTTATATAAAAATTAATTTTTATTGTAAAGAATTTTATTTAAATATAAATACTAATTTTATCTATCTAAAATAAATATAAAAATTAAATAATAATAATTTTAATTTATAAAACTAATTTTTATATAATTTCACATAAAAATAAATTTTTATCTAAAAAATTCTATTCAAATTTAGATATAAATACTAATTTTTACCTACCTAAAATAAACATAAAAAACTAAGTAATAATAATATTAATTTATAAAACTAATTTTATCTAATAGTTTTAACATAAATACTAATATTTACTTAAATTATCTAGCTATACATTATATAAATTTGATTTAAAAAAAAATGTTAAGTTTTATTATAATTAAATTTAATATTAATTGATGCTAGAAAATATTTTTTTTAAAAAATAAAATATGATTAATGACATATTAAATTTGTGTATCATATGTTCTTAATTGTATCGTTCTTAATGAAAAATAATCATTTAAAAAATTTTAATGATGATAAAAAGGATTAATGAAAATAAAATTATAAAAAATAAAATAAGAAATAAGTTAATAGTTAATACTAACATAGAATATAACCGTAATATGAAATGAAATAACAAATACATATTAGATTATGTTGGTTAATTTTGAAAATTTTAATAAACCGCATGTATCATTTTACGTGCTTGAGCTTGACGATCTCGATGTAATTAAACATCAACATATTATCAACAAAACAGAAAATTAAAAAATCAAAAGTTCATATGCGTATAATAACATACCCTTTATTCAGAAAATGAACACAACATAAATCAAAAGATCATATTCACTTGTTCCATTCATAACAAAGAACATCATTATCAGTACATGCAAAGCAAGGACCACCAGTACGACTTTTCCAAGGGCAATCAACCTCACACCTTTTACTATCCCTTGTTTGTTTGTAGACATCGAACCATTTCAAATTTCCATCCCATCCAAAGCTGCAATAGAATAATGTACCTCCAAAGAAATTAGGTCTAAATAAGAATTCGTAGCTTTCTAGAATATGAAGTAAATGTTAACCCAAATCATCATCTTTGGATTTACAATGCACTGTTATAGTGGGGCAATAGTATTGTTTATACGAACATGAACTTTTCCTTGAGTTGCAAGAAGCAATGCTGATAGAGTCAGAAATAAAAGAAAGACTTGTTCTTACACTTGTGTAAAGCTCCATATTTATCCGATATGGAGATTTCTTGCAGTGTTATTTTAATGGGTTCTTTTCATGGTTTCATGTATTTTCTTGTAATATATATTACAATGTATTTTTTATTTTATAATTTATGTTTATTAAATTGATTTAAGCTTGCTGTATATTAAAAAATTTTAAAAATTCTATTCAAATTTACTTAATTATAAATAAATCAAATTTAAACAAACTAAAACTTAATTCAATTTAACTCATTCATACATTAGAAATAATAGAAAATTAAATAATAAAAAAGACTTGGTTAGCATTAAACTTGATAGCCCTCATTTTTATTAAGTTGAGAGAGGATGAACAGAAGAGATAAAAGAAAAGGGCACACAAATAGTTTTCACTTGTTCCAATTATAACAAGTAAAAAAACCACGCACACCGTCTGCTACAAAGCAAGGGCCCTCAGCATAAATTCTCCAGGGGCAAACGTCGGACGATCCATCCCTATCTTGATCATAAATATCGAACCATTTAAAGTACCCATCCCATGCAAAGCTGCAGAAGAACAACGTACCTCCAAAAAAATTTGGTCTAAACGAGAACTCATAGATTTGAAACGTGCCAAGTAAATGAACACCCAAGTCATCGTCTTTGGATTTACAGTGCACAGTTAGGTTTGCGTATGGCCAAAGATCATTGCTCACTAGAACATGGGTTTTGCTTTGAGTGGCAAGGACCAATGCTAGTAGAGTTAGGACCAGAAGACTCGTTCTTCTACTTGTGCAAGTTTCCATATGTTTTCTGCTATTAGGATTTCTTCTTGTGATTTAAATATTGATTTTTCTTTTATATTGGTTATGATAAAAATGGTAATTGACATCTATAAGATTTTCTGAATATTTTTTCCCTTTTCCTTTTTTGTCAAATATGTCACTTATCCATATAAGATGCATATAGAAGTAAAGTCCAGATTAAAAATTGTTAAGATTTAATTAAATTATAATAATAAATGAATTAAAATATTGATCATTAAATTATATATATATATATATTTTGTTCGAAAATCATAATATATAAGATAGTCTGTTTTATTCAAACTTTGGAAAGCTGAATAGTTTATTTTCTATAATGATAAAATAATAATATCAAAAACAATAAAAAATAAAAAAGATGAATTTCATGAAAAATCAAATTATCTTTCTAGAATAATTTAATTTGTAAAAATTCATGAAAATTAATATATAATTAAGAATAGAAAAAAATGTTCAATCATATAAAAATATTTAACCCATTAAATTTAAATGATTTCTCTCTCATTTACTCATTAAAAACGTAATCATTTATTAAATTTATTAAAAATTGCATGATGAATTTTCTCTTAGATTAATTTAAATATCTGATTAAATATTGTAATGAAAATCATACAATTAATTATATTGTTGTATATGATTATATAAATTACAAAATTATTTCAAAAAAATTAGAATTAAAATTGAAATTGAAATTGAAATTGAAACTAACAAAATGAAATTTATAAAATATAGAGTTAAATGTGTGGCTAATCCAAAAAATTGAGAAACAAATATTAAATTAATTTAATGGTTGTTTACGGGTAAAATAGAATGAGAATTTTAACAAAAATGAATAGATTGTACCATTAACAAAAAATAGTGAAAATATTCTTAATAAAAAATAAATATAAATTATGAATATTTTAGTTCATTTATTATATTTTGATATTATCTTAATAATTTTTGATTTTCCTGTAACATCATCAAAATAATCATTTAATATAAAATAATAAATAAGTTTTTCTAAAAAAGTGTACATACGAAGAAAAAGAGAAAACTCTAAATAAAAAATTATTATTTAATGACATTTGTCAAATATATAAAAAATAAAAAGTAACTGTTAAATGTAGAACGTTTAAATTATTACATGAGATTTAGTAATAGTTTAACATGTCTATAATACATATATATATATGTAATGTTTATTAGATTTAAAGCATGAATATGTGGGTATTCACATCTATCTTGTGTTATAATTCATTATTTAAAATGATATATACAAAGATGAATTCATATATATATATATAATAAGGATTATAATTGACTATTTTGGATTAAAAAGCAAAGTTTTTATAAGGTATTAAATGTTTTCTTATTATAGTTATTTCTATATAAAATTATTTTTAATAATTTAAATTTTTATATTAAATCATATCTTAATATGATATTCGAGTCTTTATGATTTTGAAAAGAAAATTATTTGATTGATTAAGAGATAATTAATTAATTTATTAACAAAATTTTACTATTATTTTTTTACTATGGACTATGTGTGTTACATATTAATAACAATTATTTGATTTATATATTATTTTTTTTAATTAGTGATATTTAAATAAAATTATAATGAAAATAAAGTTAAAATTGATAGAAGAGATTCATCAATAAAGTTTATCATATTTTCGAGAACAAAATTTTTCATCAGATCAAATATATACATATATGATTTCATTGGCAGAATTCATGTGCACGATAAAAGTGACTGAAAAATGTGACATTTATAGCTTTGGAGTTGTATTCATTCTCGTCTAGAATGCTCGATATGGTATCATACGTACCATCATCGATCATATGCTTGCTGTGTTGAGTATTAAAGTTTAATGTATATGAACATATCACCTTTTGATCGGCCATCAATGCGAGAAGTTGCGTTGATGCTTATTGAGTCTAATGACTGAGCAGAGAACTTCATTCCATCTCCCAATTTCCGATCCTCCACTCGAACAAAACATAAAATGAAACCCACTTCATCATTTCACAGATTTTATCATCCTAAGGCAATTTTTTTCGACAAGGGATTCATCTGTACAATTTGCAGCAGCAGCAGATGATGGTATGCTGTACATTCCTTCATGATCAAATATTATCATACAATTTTGATGGACACAGAAAGAAAATTCAATGAATGCATATACAATCAAGTTCAAGTAGCAAATTCTTGCATCCTTTACTCATTTTCATATATATATAGGTATGTATGTATTATAAATATCCATCAAAATCATGAAAGATAATTAATATCGTAAATGAATTGAGTTGCTAGTAAATTATTTAAAATTTGATTTAATAAAAATTTATTTATTAGAGCTCATTTAATAAATAAGTAAATCGATTTTAAATAAGTAAATCGAGTTTAAGTTAGACAACATATAGATTTATGAGCTATCTCAATAAGAAATTTTTAAACTTATTCATATGTAATTTATAAATCTATAATGATATATATATTTATACAAGATTTTTTAATTTAATTACTTTAAAATTCATGAAATATTATTTTTTTATTAATGATTTTTTAAAATAATAGAGGAAATAAATTAATTTATAATTTATATTTGTTAGACTTATTAAATTCAGGATATATAAAAGGGTTTGAAAAAATTTAACTTAAGCTTGCTTAATTATAAAGAATTGAATTTAAATAACATAAAATCATTCCATTTGATTCGACTTATTTACACTCTAGAGGTTTCTTGGCCCAGTTTTTTTATTAATTTCGGAGAAGATGAACACCCAAATCAAAGAAAAGGGAATACAAATTGTTTTCAACTGTTCCAACTATAACAAGTAAGACGACCAAGCTTATCGTCAACAACAAAGCAAGGGCCCTTATCAAAGATTCTCCAACGGCAATCGTCAGTCGATATATCCCTATCTTCGTCATAAATATCAAACCATTTAAAGTTCCCATCCCATGCAAAGCTGCAAAAGAACAACGTACCTCCAAATAAATTGGGATTAAATGAGAACTCATAGCTTCCATACGTCCCAAGTAAATGAACACCCAAGTCATCATTTTTGGATTTACAGTGCACAGTTAGGTCTGCCTTTGGCCAAAGATGATTCCTAATTACAACATGAGTCTTGCCTTGAGTTGCAAGCAACAACGTTAGCAGAGTTAGGACCAAAAGACTTGTTCTTCTACTTGTGTAAGTTTCCATATGTTTCTGCTATTGGGATTTCTTTTGGTGTAATTTTAGTGGGATTTCATGTGATTTAAATATTGATCTTCGTTTATATCGGTTTTGACAAAAATGGTAATCGACAACTATAGGATTTTCTGAATATTCTTTTTCCCTTTTCCTTTTTGTCAAATATATGAATAATTATATGATGGATATCCATATCAGATGCAGATATAAACTAATCATTCCATGAATGAAGAAAACTTGGTAGTAATACTTTTAGAATATATGAAAAATCTCAAGAAACTTTTCTATTTAAAAGTATAAGCTGCTAAATAAGTTCTAGTAATAGTTTAATATATCTGTAGTACATCCTTACACCTAATATTAATTAAATTTGAAATATCAGCATATATAAATTTATATATTATTTAAAATTACATGAAAATTTTTAGAATCATATAGACAAAGATGAATGCATATATGAAATAAGGATTATAATAAACAATTTTGGATTAAAAAGAAAAGTTTTTATAAGGTATTAAATGTTTTCTTATTATATTTTTTTCATATATAATTTTTTTAGAAATATATTAAATCATTTTCTAATATGATATTAAAATCTTTATAATTTTGGAAAGAATATTATTTGATTGGTTAAGAGATAATTAATTTATTTATTAACAAAATTTCATTATTTTTTCAACTATGGATAAGTAGCATCTATCAGTCCTTCATTTGTAGTATTTAATCATGTGTGATATATATTAATAGTTATTATTTGATTTTATTCCTTTTTTAATTAATAATATTTAAATAAAATTATAATAAAAATAAAGTTAAGATTGATAAAAGAGATTCGCTGATAAAAGTAACCGAAGAATGTGACGTTTATAGCTATGGAGTTGTATTGTTGGCGTTACAGCCAATAGAACAAGGAGATAACCTTATCACATGGGTGAGAAATTATGTTAGTGATCATTCATTCTTGTCCGAGATGCTCAATAATAGATTACAACTTGAAGATCATATCATTATCGATCACATATTCAGGATATTGAAAATCACTTTAATATGTAAGAACATATCATGTTTTGATTGATCATCAACGTAAGAAGTTGTATTGATGCTTATCAAGTGTAATTCGCGAGCATGGAACTTCATTCCATCCCCCATTTCCGTTCGTCCACTCCAACAAAACACCGAAATAAAACTCACCGATCATGTCACAGAATTTATCACCCTAAGGCAACTTTTTTTTTTTTTTTTTTTGATATGGGATTCCTCTGTACAATTTGCAGCAGCAGATGATGGTATGCTGCACATTCCTCCATGATCAAATAGCATTTCTGGAAATTTTTCTGTTAGTCAGAATAATTTAAGACTTTTCATTCCGCGATATCCCAAATGCAAGAATGACAAATCGCCCGCCAGCTGAGACAGAACATTTAGATTCATTACAGCATAGTTTTATACTTATGTACAGAAGGAAGTCCACTGGCATCATAGATACATGCAACTCCAAGATCCAGATATTATAGATGTAATGTTTCAGTTAGCTTTAGCCTTACAAAATCTGGATCCTAGGTACTCCATTTTTTTCCAGTTTCATTATATATATATATAATAAATAAAAATGAGTAAGTGATACAGGAATTGGCAACTTGAATTTGATTATATAAGTAGGTTCATTTATTAAAATTATATATATTTATCTTTTTTATATCTTTAATAATTTTTTTTATAATTACTCTTCAAAAATCTAAATTCAAATTCTGTTCAAACGTGCCATAGATATTAAATAAGTTCTATTATCCACAAATATCATCGAAAATAATGGAAAACTGAGTAATAAAAAGACTTGTTAGCATTAAACTTGACAGCGCACTTCTTTATAAACTTCAGAGAAGATGAACACAAATCAAAGCGGAGTGCATACAAATTATTTAGACTCGTTCCATTCATAACAGGTAACAAGATCACGGGTACCGTCTTCTACAAAGCAAGGGCCATCGGCAAGAATTCTCCAAGGGCAAACCTCAAACGGTTCATCCCTGTTTTGATCGTAAATATCAAACCATTTAAAATTCCCATCCCATGAAAAGCCGCAGAAAAACAATGTACCTCCAAAAAAGTTGGGATTAAACGAGAAATGATAGCCTTCTTCAGCATGAAGTAAATGAGAACCCAAATCATCATTTTTGGATTTACAGTGCACAGTTAGGTCCGTCTTTGGCTGAATATTATTCCTTATTAGAACATGAGTCTTGCCTTGAGTTGCAATGAACAATGCTAGCAGACTTAGGACCAAAATACATGCTATTCTACTTGTGTAAGGTTCCATATTTTTCTGCTATTCAGATTTCTTTTGGTGTAATTTTAGTGGGTTTTCTTCACGTGCTTTAAATAGGGCTGTGCAAATTGCAATATGCAACTTATATAAATCTAAATGAATCAATAAATTTGATTTAATTTGATTTAAAAATTTTAAATTTTAAAAATATTTAGTTGACATTGATTTTTTAAAAATTAAAATTTTTGATCCAGTTTGATTTATAGATTTTGAAAGCAATAAAAATTTGATTTAATTTGATTTTAAATTTTAAAAATTTTGATTTGATTTAGAAATCCAGCTAACTTTAAATATTGATTTTCTTTTATATTGGCTATGCTAAAAATGGTAATTAATAACTATAAGATTTCCTAAATAATTTTTTCCCTTTTCCTTTTTTGTCAAATGTATGAAAAAATTATATAATGGAATATCCACATAAGATGCATATAGAAAGTAATCTTTCAATAAAAAAAAAGTAATAAATGGTTTTTTATAAAAAAAAATGAATCACAAATCTGAAATAAATGAAGGAAAACGCGAAAATACTAAATAAAAAAATTGTTATTTAATACTATTTGACAAACACAAAAAAATATATATTGAAATAATTGTAATAATAAAATATATAATATTTTATTTGGTATATGTATGATTTGGAATTATGAATGTTATACATTAGTATAAATTATTTAATATATATGTCAATATAAATTATTTGATTGATTATTTATATTATTTTTTATAATTTTTTTGATATTTTATTTAATTATCATAATAAGATTTTTATCACTTAAAATTTTATTATTATACATCCTATTTAAAATTTTAATATAATACATAATTTTAATACTAATAAAATTTTATTATTATACATATAATTTTTTATAATAAAATTTTTATCCATCTTAAAATTTTATTATCATACATATTTTTTAAAATTCTATTATAAAACATGATCTAAATTATAGTAAAATTATTATTATTATACATATTATTTAAAATTTATTATCACATATAATTTTAATATAGATAAAATTATATTATTATACAAAGCATTTTTATAATAAAATTTTTATCTTCAAAGAATTTTATTATTGTAAATATTATTTCAATTTTTATTATAACACATGAACTAAATCATCATAAAATTATCATAAAATTCTATTATTATGTATGCCAATTTTATAAAAGAATTTTTATTATAATAAAATTTTGAATAACATATAATTTTAATCATAAAAAAATTGTATTATTATATAAAAAGTTAAAATTGTCTTTTTGATTATTCTCTCCATATTAATTTAATTCATTTTTATATTATACTTAACATTCTTATATTTTAAACAATAATATCACATTGACTATTTGAGTCATCAATCATAATTTATTTTCATATGAAATAAAAATTTTATGTTACATTATTTATTATTTAAATAATTTAATATGTTAATAATTATTTGATTTTTGTAATTTTTATTTCTAAAAAATGAATAACATTTTTTATATATTAATCTTTATATTTCTAAGTCATGATTGCCTTATATTAATTATATTAACAAATAAATCATTGATTATAAAATCAAAAGAATGTATATTGTTTCTATTGAATAATTATTCCTTATATAAATTTTACATCAAATATTAATCAGGATTTTGGTCTTTAATCTTTATCTTTACCAATATATGGCAATAATCGTACTAAGAGAAGATTCAATTCCTTATAAAACTCTCTTTTTTAAATAAAAAATAATCAATTATATAATCCATACTAAATTTAAGATTGCTAGAAGAGATTCTTTGATTAAATTTTATCATAAAACTTTTTGCTTGACTAGACATATACATATACATATACATATGATTTCATTCGTAGAATACACATAAACGATCAAAGTATCCCAAAAATATGACGTCTATAGCTATGGAATTGTGCTGTTGGAGTTGCTGACCGGGTTAACTCGAGTACAGCCACTAGAACAAGGAGGCGACCTTGTCACATGGATGAGAAATTATGTTCGATCTTGTCCAGGATACTCAATAATTGATTACATCTTGAACATTATACCATTATCGATCATATATTTCGTTATATTAAATATTGTTTTACATCTTGAACATTTTACCGTTATCGATCATATATTTCGTTATATTAAATATTGTTTTAATGTATATTAACATGTCATATTTTGATCAATCATCATCGATGTAAGAAATTGTATCAATGCTTATAGTCTAATTAGCGAGCAGGGAACTTCATTCCATTCCCGATTCCCGATCCTCCACTCCAACAAAACACAAACTAAAAATCACCATCATTTCACAGATTTATCATCCGAAGGCCTTTTTTTTTGACAAGGGATTCCTCTGTACAATTTGCAGCAGCAGATGATGGTACGCTGTACATTCCTTCATGATCAAATAGCATTTCTGGAAATTTTTAAGTTACTCAAGGGAGACTTTACGATGTTTTCACTTTCCAATATTCCAAATGCACCAACGAAA
Organism: Dalechampia spathulata; assembly: GCA_948192965.1. Taxonomy (NCBI): domain Eukaryota; kingdom Viridiplantae; phylum Streptophyta; class Magnoliopsida; order Malpighiales; family Euphorbiaceae; genus Dalechampia; species Dalechampia spathulata. The sequence goes on from CANYBF010115199.1 coordinate 11,349, forward strand.
AATCATCCGTTAAAAGTTTATTTATTAAAATGATATATAACAACAAATTCCATTGAATTCTCTTTCTAAATTTATGCTTGTTCCGAGCATCTAAATCCACTCTATTCAAACCTATCATAAATATTAAAATTTAGAAGCAAATCATCTTTAAATCTGTTCCCTTAGGATTGGGTTGGATCGAATATCTACAAATATCCATTAATATCACAAGAAATAATAGAAAACTAAGTAATAAAAAAACTTGTTAGAAATTAAGCTTCGTAGCTTTGTTGTTTATTAATTTCAGAGAAGATGAACACAAATCAAATAAAAGGGCATACAAATGACTCACTCCTTCCACTTAAAACAAGAAACAAGACCACGGTCAGAGTTGATTATAAAGCAAGGGCCATTAGCTTCGATTCTCCATGGGCAAACCTTACAGAATTGATCCTTATGTTGATCATAAATATTAAACCATTTCAAATTTCCATTCCATGCAAAGCTGCAATAGAACAACGTATGTCCGAAAAAGTTAGGGTTAAACGAGAACTCATAGCTTTCTTGCTCGTGAAGTAAATGAGCACCCAAATCATCATCTTTGGATTTACAGTGCACAGTCAAGTCTATCTTTGGCCCGATAGCATTCCTCATTCTAACATGGGTTTTTCCTTGAGTTGCAAGGAATAATGCCAGTAGAGTTAGAACCACAGCACTTGTTCTTCTACTTGTGTAAGGAACCATATCTTGGTGCTATTGAGATCTCTTTTGGTGTAATTTTAGTGGGAGTTCTTCATGTGTTCTGAATGTTGATTTTCTTATATATTGGTTATGACAAAATCAGTAATTGACAACTATAAGATTTTCATATTATGGAATTATCCATATATATATATATATATAAATAAATAAATAATATTTGTTTTCCATAAATATGTATTACAAATCAGAAGTAATTGAAGGAAAAAGATTTAATACCTAATCAAAACTTTGCTTTTTAATAGAAAATAGTCAATTATAATAAAAAAATATTTTATAATGATATCGGATAATTTTAAAAATTTTATAAAAACAATAATTTTTTATGATAAATTTATAATAAAATTATATTAAATCTGAAAGTAAATCTATATATTAAAATTTTTAAAATGCATGTATCGATCTTTGCCTATATGATTTTGGAAAGAAAGATATTTGATTAGTTAATAGATCATTAATTTATTTATTGACAAGATTTTACTATTTCTTTTATTAACATTTATTCCTCCTTCGTATGGTATTTAATCATGTGTTATACGTTATTAGTTAATTATTTTTCCTTATTTATTATTATTACTATTATATATAACCTTATTTTTTGATTTTTTTGTTAATTAAAGATATGGAAATGAAGTTATAATGAAAATTTATTTCAATATTATCAAATAATAATTAATTAACTTGAAAATTTTATATTTTAAATATTATACTGACGAGAATTATTTAATTATTTATTGACATGAAACTAAAATTGATTTGGATCGAGATTTGAATGAGACAATAAATTAAGATTAATATTTCAAAAATTTTAATCCATGAAAATAATAGAAGAGTAAAGTTGTTAATAGAATGAACGTTAAAGAGTATTTAGTTGATTTTCAAAAATACAAAGATGAAACTGTAATTATAGCATAACATGTAACCGACCATTATCCCTTCATATAATATTATTACCCTTTTTAGATTCTTTATATTAAGAATCATATTAAACTTTAGCTGTAATGCATTTTAACTCTTCATATATTTTTTCATTTATTTATAATTTCTTAATTTTTTTTTATTTTTATTAGATTTAAATTATTCATGAACTTCACCTAATAATTTAAGTTTTTTAATTGATAGACTCTTTAGAGTTGGATTCATCAAAACCTCATATAAATAATAACATATATTTAAAAGTACATAAATAAATAAATAAATTAAGATACTAAAAAATAAAATAAAATAAAATAAAAAATCTATTAAATTCAATAGCCGATAAATATTGTATATCTAAAATTTAAAACCAAACCCATTTGAAATCTATTAAGATTCTATTAAATTAAATTATAGTAAGTTATTGTCTTATTGCCATCTCGAGATATTAAGAAAAATCACAGAAAAGTAAGAACTTCATACCCTTTATTTATTAATTAATTTCATGGAAGATGAACACATCAAACCTGAAACCCATACAGATTATTCACTCGTTCCATTTATAACAAGAAACACGACCACGCTCGGGGTCCAGTACGAGGCATGGACCATTAGCTTCGATTCTCCATGGGCAAACATCACAATATTCATCCCTATTTTGATCATAAATATCGAACCATTTCAAATTCCCATTCCACGTAAAGCCGCAAAAAAACAACGTACCTCCGAAAAGGTTGGGGTTGAACGAGAATTCATAGATTTCTTGCTCGTGAAGTAAATGAACACCCAAATCATCATCTTTAGATTTGCAGTGCACAGTCAGGTCTGTTTTTGGCCCAACAGCATTTCGTATGTAGACATGAGTTTTGCTTTGAGTTGCAAGGAACAATGCTAGCAGAATTAGAACCAAAAGACTTGTTCTTGTACTTGTGTAAGGTTCCATATTTTTCTCATACGGTGATGGTGATTTCTTTTGGTGTTATTTTAATGGGATTTTTTTTTTTGTTTCTTCATGTGTTATGTATATTGATTTTGTTATATATTCCTTGGCTATGGCAGAAATGGTAATTGAGAATGATATCTGCTATGGCAGAAATGGTAGTTGACAACAATTTCTGCCATTCCGATAGATGATTGGAAACCAAGAATTATACATTTTATAAATTTATAAAATTTTATCATTTTATTATATGAAAATAAAGTAATATATTGAATATTAAATCATGTTGTTAGCTTCGATTCTTTTAATTTGATGAAATTCAAATTCTTATTTAAAAAATAAGATGTAAGATATTTGATTTTATTATAAGAACATTTTTATATTTTTAATTAAATATTAAAACTGAAAGATTCATGGATTTTCAAAATTATGTATTTAAATTTTATAAATTTTATTATATTTAAATTCTCCTCATGGTGCATGAATATTTTTCCTTTTTATCAAATTAATTGATTGTGAAAGTTATAATATATAAAAATTTATATGATGTGACAATAATATGAGATGCATATGATAAAGTAATTTTCCAATAAAAAAATTATATTAAATTTTTGATAAAATATAATGAGGAATGTAACTAATAATAATTATATTATACAACTGCTTATATTATTTGAGTAATATAACAAGTAACATAAAATATTCTTATATTATATAAGAATATATAAAATTTATGAAATTTTAAATTTTATTTTTTAGAGTTTATGAATTTTAATTATATCATATTATTCTTGATGGGATTTGAAAAATCAACCGTATTTTCTTTAAAAAAATGAAATTATAATTCCATAAATATTTTTAAAAATTTTCAAATTATACAATAAAATATAAAAATTTTATTAATTTTTTTAAAAAATTTTATTATCTCAATTCTTTGATATGATACGATGGCTGGAAAATCGATCACCAAAACCCTTAATCTATTAGATAATGTTCCTTATTACATTTTTTTGTGTATATTATTTTTTAAATAATTTATATTATTTTTAAAAAAAGAATTATTTGATTTATTATTTCACATAAATATCATTTGATTTTTTATTCATTTTTTAAGTTAATGATATTAAAATAAAGGTATAATAAAAATGAATAATAATTGAGTTCAAAATCTAAAAATAAGTTAAAGATATTAACTGAATTTTAGATTTAAATTTCAATTAATATATACAACTCACTTAATTAATAATTACATGAGAAATGAAGAGTATTTCATAAATAACCTTTAAACAACCTCATTATTTATCTCCACAAGTAATATCCAATGTTGAACTTTTTAGCTAGAATCAGTCCCAGATAGACCGTCCTTAAAGTTAAGGACTGAACCTAATTTCTTCATGAACCCACCATCCCGATGGCCATTCCAATGGCAAATTACTCCTCTCACCACCGAAAGATTTGAACCCATCTCTATTAAGTTTAAAGCCAGGCAAGGGCAACTCCCAAGTTTTCCCTGTCAAATACTTCTTCACGAGTCAATCTACACCCACTAACCTCCTGGACGCTACGTGATATATCCTCTAGGTGTAAACTCCACTGCAAGTATCTTGGAAAACCACCTGGTCTTTGTGCTATCATAACATCCATACTGAAATACGAAAACAATCTCCCCATTCCCATATGCTGCCATAACTTCCACATTGAAATACGGAAACAGTAATAATTTTTTGAAATCATATTAGAATTTTATAATAAAAAAATCTAGAATTTAATTTGTAAAAGTTTTAATTATTAAATAATGAAATTTAATATAAAATATATATGAATTTATATATATTCATGTTTGAAGTTTAAACAAATATTGGTTTGCAATGATATATTAAATATATAACTAATTACAAACTCACATAATAACTTAAATTTTCAGCTTTTAGATTGAATGCTTTAGCAAACGTACCATTAAACTGAACCCATTCCTGCATATCGAGACTAAAACAGGCACCCAGACCCGCTTGAGCAAACGTATAGCATGTGTTTTCTTTATCATGTGGAGTTTTCCACATGAATTTGTTCTCAAACCAAAATCCAATTGCTTTTCGACTAATAATGAATAATGTAAATTGATTAATAAAGAGAAATGACATCAGAATATTAAGAGAAATCATAGAAGACTAAACAATCAAAACCTGTTCGAAGCCTTTAGTTATTAATTTTATCGAAGATAAACACAAATCAAATAAAAGCCCCCACACATTAATTCCATTTTCACTTGTTCCAATCATAACAAGTAACAATACCACGCTTATAGTCTTCTACAAGGTAAGGACCATTAGCTTCAATCCTCCAAGGGCAAACAGCACAGAATTCATCCCTATGCTCATCGTAAATATCAAACCATTTCAAATTTCCATTCCATGCAAAGCTGCAATAGAACAACGTACCTCCAAAAATGTTCGACCTAAATGAAAACTCATAGCTTTCTTGCTGGTGAAGTAAATGAACACCCAGATCATCATTTTTGGATTTACAATGTACTGTAAGGTCTATCTTTGGCCAATAGCATTCCTCATATAAACATGAGTACGCCTTGAGTTGCAAGGAACAATGCTACCAGAGTTAGAACCAAAAGACTTGTTCTTGTTCTTGTGTAAGTTTCCATAGTTTTCTGATATGATGATCTCTTTTGGTGTTGTTTAAATGGGATTTTTGTTTTGTTTTCATGTGTTCTGGGTGTTGATTTTCTTCCATATGCATCGACTATTGCAGAAATGGTAATTCATAACAATTTCTAAATATTTGGCCCCTTTGTTAACACTAAAATAAATTTGCAAGAAGAATTATAAAATTCTTATTACAACAAACTCATCACTCTTACAACAAACTCAAAAAACTCTCACTTCAAAACTCTCACAACAACACTCAACACTCAAGAGAAGCTTTACTTTTTATTTTGTGATATAATAACTCATAATGGGAGGGGGTATTTATACTACACAAACACACCTAACATTTTACTTAATATACATTATAAAAATCACACACCTAACATTCACCTAACACACCATACATTTTTAATACAATTTTCAAACCTCACCTAACACACCATACAATACAATTTTCAAACCTCACCATACAACATAATTTTCAAACCTTACCTAACACACCATACAACATAATTTCAAAACCTCACCTAATAAGTTTATTATTTCAACAGAATTAATGGGAAAATGAAGAGTTAGAAAGGTGCATGGCACATGTCACACTAATGGGTTACTATAAAACAGATAGAAGGATAAATATGAAAAATCATTGCTATTGGTTACAGTGATTTTTAGGACTTTTTTAATATATATATTAACATTAATATAAAATATATAATATATAATATTAATATCAATTTGATGTAAAAAGGTTTTCATGAATTTTAAGGAATCATCATAAAAAAGTCAATGAAATTGGTTGAATATAATGAATTTTAAATTTATTATGTAAAAGATCAAATAAAAAAACTTTATTTATGAATGTATATTATTTATAGATGAAATAATTTTCTTTTAAGTGGAATATATCATATCGTTAATATCAAATCAACATCAGATTTAATGCACTATATCATGACCTGAATTTTCTCTCTTCTTTTTTTTTGATTATAGATTACATTAAAGAAAATCTAAAAAAAAGTTGTAGGAGAGAAATTAATATTATGTCCTATTGCATGATGCTTATTTGTATCTATGAAAATTGAATTAAAATTTAATTTTAGAATCATATAATTTTTATTTATGTGAAAAGAAGTTTATAAATTTGTTAAGGGGTTATTTGGATCGAGAGAATTCAAATTCTATGAATATTATAAAATTCATGAAATTAAAATTTCATATATTTTAAAATCTACCAATTTTATCATTTAAATTCCCTCGATTCAAATGATCATTTATAAATATTTAGTGAATGCGTTTGATTTATATTAATTTTAAAGATATAATGTACATGATATCCTTAAAATTAGTGGTAAAAGGGTATGTTTTAGATGAACTTGAAGTGATTATCAAACCATCCGTATATAAGATTAATTTAAAACACAAATATGCATCACTAAAAGCTTATTTAAGGGAAACAAAGTGATAAGGACACATTAATATTGTAGATAAATTGATTAATTATTTTTTAATTATATCTTTAAATTCGGGTGTGTATATAAAAAGTTAAATCATGTTGAACGGAAAAAAATATTAATTAATTTTATTTAGTAGATTTTAACCAATTTGAAGTTAATGCATGATTGTGTATGGTTGTGTATTATCCATACCTAAATCATGATTGACACTAAATAAGTAGGCTTAAATCACTAGAAGCAATTGTAAACCTTAATCTATGCATGTGACTTCAAAAATATTAATGTGTTCTTATTATGCTAAGTATAATATAATATTTAAGTAATGATATTATAATATAATGACATGGGTGTTTTTCATAGAGCCTAAGAGATTTAGGTTTGAACTTTTATTATTGTATTTATGAATTATGTAGACATAAGAAAAGTATTTGGAAGAATATAAATATATAATATGATAATGAATTATGAAATATGTAATATTCCTATTCACAAATCATCATTTTCCATGTTCATAATTTCATTTTTAGCAACCTCAAACTTTTCTCATTAGAATACCTCATTATTCACCTAAAACATACAAAAATACATTATATAATATGAATAATTGAATCTAAAATAAATAACATAATTTAAATATAAAATTAAAAAGGAAATTACTCACCGAAAACCAATTATGCATTTTGAAGTAGGTTTTTGCTTTAAAATGCAAAATGATGGAGCCATTGGATTACTAATTAGTATAGTCATCATTATAATAAATAATTCAATTTATTTTTATTGATAATACGATTCAAATAGATATAATCATAATAAATAATTCAATAATAAAAATAATAAAAATAAGAATATTTCATAAACTTGACCCAAGAATAAAATAGAATGAGTATCGCATAAACTATTGGATTGGGTGTTCGGTCAGGTTGGATAAATTACCATCCTTGATCATATTTATATTTAAATTAAAATAAATATTATATAAATTGAATATAATTAGAGGTATCTAGAAGATGGTAAGTTAAATATATCTTAAAAATATTTAAAACATTAATATTTTCTACAAAATTAATAGTGTATATATGGCTGGCAAAATCCTTTGATAAACTAATGTTAATTCACAAGAATAAATAAGGGATGAAATTAAATATCAATTTAAAAGTTTGAAATCAAAAATCCATTTTCAAGGGAATTAGTTGTTTGAATTCATTATTGGGAAAATTAGTTCTCATTCATCTAAAAATCATTTTCATACCAAACAAATCTAAAATACATAATATTTCAAAATGAATATAAAAATACAATTATGATCACTAACACTACAAAAATCAAACAGAATAGCTACGGAACTTAGCCGTCGCTAAAATAGGATTTGCCGTCGCAAAACCATTTGACGCTAAATTTTTTGCTACGGATTTAGCTACGGAACTAATTCCGTAGCTAAATCCGTAGCAATTTAGCGACGGAACAAATTTCGTAGCTAAATCCGTAGCAATTTAGCTATGCCTTAGAAGTCTCCTTTTTGTTTCTAAATAGTGACGGATTCAATTCCGTAGCTAAATTGTTGCTAAATTAAAACTATTTATTTATATTAATTTATTTATTTTAATTAAAATACAAATATTTATTTATTTAATTGCCATCGCAATTCCATAAAAATTAATTTATTTCAATAGTTTTTTAAAATACAAAAAATTAGATATAATTTTAATAAAATTTTATATGTAATTATACTTGAAATTTGAATTAAAATATTATTACATAAACAATCTGCGAGTTAAACAATATGCGGGTAGATGAAAATAAATTCTGGACATTATAACATTCATTTCAGTCGATAATATTGTGTTACAAGTTGCAAACATTATCTTGAAATACATTTGGAAAGCAGACAGAAATTACTTCTTCACGAGTCGCACCCCTTGCTTCACGAGTCGCGCTCTTCTTTGATAAGTCTCTGTAACGACTCGTGCATGTCTGTCACGAGTCGTGCTCCTC